>SJJU01072585.1:0-85403 GCA_012932125.1 Conopomorpha cramerella
AATTTGCATAGTTAGAACAAAAGTGACACAAAACAAAATGTGTCATTTTAGTAAATTGAACCTTAACATAAAATATATAAAACTTAAATTACAAAATCGGCAATTTTCGTATTGGGTCATTTTTGTTCTAACTATGCGACATCTAGACTTGCAAGCCACGTACAACCCTCAATGTTTCTCTTTCTAAGCAATATGTATGTAAGTTGGAAGTCGCATGTGAAAAGGAATGAAAAGTACATACAAGACCCTGCTACACCGTAAGGGACAGAAGATAAATATCTCTTGCTCTTTCACTCCTGCGTGTTTATCGTATCGTTGTCTTACTCTAAAGTTTAAATTAAAGGATTGCAAGTCTAGTTGTTTTTGGTCTGAGGAAATTATATGTTTATTAATGAATAATTATCAGTATTAAAAGTCGACTCAATTTTGAAATAAAGACAGAATTCTTTATCGTTAAAGAGATCGATACGAAAACAAAATAGTTAACCTGTATTAATTCATTCAATGGTTATGAATTGTCACTGTTATTTTATTGTTTATCTCTATATATATACAGGCAAATACTACAAAAAAAAATATAAAATTCGTTAAAAAAAAACCATTCGCACTTGTTAGAAATTAGATCGATTAGCACGTAACCCGACTTCGAAATGGCATGAATTGTTATTATCTGGTATATAATATACATACATATTATACAATAATTTAATTTGAATATAAGCTATTGGAAATATCTGTGTACACGGCTTAGTGAGTTTAAGTTGGCCCCCTAAAAAGAAAGGATTTACTGCACCTTTAAAAGTAATAAAATCTGCAAGAAACATATTTTGCCGCTGCGAGGCCAAAGTGATGAAACGATGTACATTGCTGTTTTACTATGTACGCCAGTGAAATGAAAGTAACAGAATCAGCAATGAACATCGTTTGCCGCTAAGATGCCAGAATGATACAACTACCAGAATGTAGGGGGGGGTCTGGTACTGGCATGTCGTAACTAAGACAGTAGCACAAAAATTTCCGATGGCTTATAAAAGGATTTTTTACTCAATTATACTACACGTAGGGTTTGTTTGTGGAAATAATGAATTATTATGTTAATCGATATTACAACATTCATAGTTAATAGTTTTCCAGTGGACTTGGTAGCTGCGAATTTTTGGGTACAACTAAAAAAAAACGTCAAAATATTAAATCCATTGAAGCGTGAACTTATAAATAAAATAGCGTAAAGCCTTTAACTCTTTCGCGGACAGTGAAAAGGCTATTGGCGTCATAACCATAAAAAATAGATTATATATATTTTACTGTCCGCCAATGTGTTAAAACAAAAATCGCCTACTGGCTATTCTAATGCCATCCAGTGGCAGATTCTAGAACTACCGCTCTATCATTCCCCATTGATAACTAAATGGTATTATAACCTACAGCTATAAAATCAGCATCAAAATCGGTTACCTAATTTTAAAGATATGTCGGCTTACCCGCTATGCTGCTACGTTGGATTAAATAGGCGCGCGTGAACCTTAGCAAGAGCCTCTGTCACCCTTTGGAGTACCGGAATAATAACTATGAACTTACCAGATGTGCAGTGCTG
Organism: Conopomorpha cramerella; assembly: GCA_012932125.1. Lineage (NCBI taxonomy): Eukaryota > Metazoa > Arthropoda > Insecta > Lepidoptera > Gracillariidae > Conopomorpha > Conopomorpha cramerella. Next base: position 1,595 of record SJJU01072585.1, read on the forward strand.
TGTGGTTAGTTCAAATACAATATACGCTATTTCCTGGGACTGGGGCTGTTTCCTGTGGAGTTTCCTGCAGTACCAACTAGGATATTCCAGAATATAGTTTTTTCTGCCTGATGGCAAACACCCTGAATTCCTTACCATGTGAATATCTTGGAAATATCTCTTCCCAATAAAAACATAAAAATCCGTTTAAAAACGATGGAGCTATCCGCGAACAATATAAAAACAAGCATATACAATCGAATTATGAAAGATTTCTTTTTTTGAAGTCCATTAAAAACTAGTGACACAATATGTACCTAATAATTCGCTGCACCAAGTGTAAATCCGGCGTAAGGGTGCGTAGCCTCTGAAGTGAAGTGAGCAAAACCTTATCTGCTTCTCATAGGAAACGCACCCTTACAGATATCAGGTTACGTTGAACATAATGCGCAAATTTGACTGGCACAAATCGATTTCTCAGCTTTTTTAGTGCAATGTCCAGCACTGCCACATTATGAAGGCAAGCCGTTTGTACTAGCTGTCCCTTTCTTAAGCCTGTGCGTGAAAAGGATGGGGGAGATGTAAATGGTTCTGAAAGAGTTTCGTCCTGTCCAGTGTAGGGAATCGAGGATTTTACAAGACTTCGTACTCCATTTCTGCTTTATATAGGCGATTAATATGTAATGTCTAACAAAAGCAGCAATGGTAATGTAGATATTACGATTAGCGATATTGCTTTGTAGTAAATATTGACAAATAACATTTGAAAGTGCGTAAAAATCGATTTCTACAACTACCCTCGATTCCTGGAAGATTCCTGCGCATACGCATCCGACATGAGAAACTTAATTAAATGTTGTTTTCTATTTAAAAAGCTTTTAAGAGAATGTTGATAGTTAATATTGTGATAGTTTCTATGATTAGTTAATTGCAGATAGTATATTTAAAAGTTAACGATTGATTGTTTATACATAAAGAAGTATTGTAAAAATTTAATAATTTTGCTGTAACCCATTCAACAAATTTGGAACTCGTCGTACGTTGACGACATTATGACAAATTACAATAAAATATTAAAATAGTTAATTTGTCTTTTTTTTCGTCTTAAAAAGAGCATCATTACAATACCAGATGTACCTCAACGGCGTTACCCGCCAAGTCTTTAATTTTGTTCCCTTAGGAATTTAGAGATAAATATAGCCTACGTGTGTATATACAGGGTATGAATGAGCTAAGTTCGTACCAAATTTTATTAAAATTCCTCCAGTCGTTTGGACGTGAGGAAGTAACAAACATATATATTACACACTTCTTCCTTCTCCTGTACAAGGTGGCGCAAAAGTAATGACCCGATGTTTTTTGGCTATAGTTTTTTTTATTGATAAAAAACTTCGGTTCTTCTTGTGGATTATATTTATTTGGTCCTTTAAATTTTTTATCATCAAGTCGAGAAAATGATATCGTGTAAATGGCCGCCCCGGGTCGCCTAATCTCTCGTTTTGGCGATTTGCACTGGCCGGCAAGATCGCCTGATTTGACCGCTCTAGACTTCTTTTTGTGGGGTTTTTTGAAGACCCGGGTTTATGTCAACAAGCCGCAGACTCTTGAAGCCCTTAAAGAGAATATCCGCCACGAATGCGAGAACCTATCGCCGGCAGTTCTGGCAAAAGTTATGGAAAATGCGATAAAACGGGCCCGTGTGGTAATCAACTGTGGAGGCGGCCATTTACACGATATCATTTCCTCGACTTGATGATAAAAAATTTAAAGGACCAAATAAATATAATCCACAAGAAGAACCGAAGTTTTTTATCAATAAAAAAAATTATAGCCAAAAAACATCGGGTCATTACTTTTGCGCCACCTGTTATATGTATATGATCTGTACTGTCTACCAAATGAATAAGGTAAACCTATAAAAACTGTTTTTAGCTGCACAGTGTGTAAATGGATCGCGACAAAGTAGGGAAACGATAATAAAAAGTAATTTTGATGGTCTCAACGGTGTTTCTTAGACCTCGAGGTCAACTTACTTAATTAAAAACAAATACACACATCAAAAATGTCTATGGATCAAGAACATTTTTAGCTCTAAAAAAATCTAAATTATTTAAATCAAATCCAATCTTCTGAATTGGTCTCCTACCTAATTCCCCACACCTGTATCAATGACTTATCACCACATTTTCACTCAGTTTTTGTAAAATATATCCTTGATTGCAATCTTCTAAAATGTACTTCATCCCTAGACACTTTTGATGTGTGTTTGACAAAACTTATTTTTTGTGTATTACTTGAATCATCTATAGACAGTCGATAAAAGATGAACATAAAAAAATGCTTACACTTGCGTCTGGGTGTTTTATCCCTGTATGTATAAATGTATTAAAAAGTATTTACGTAAGTATAATTATAAATGTTCGGTTATGTCAATTGTATTTCTGTGTGTACCTACTTAGGTTTTTTATTGTATTTACTAACATGTTTTTTTTAATACTGACCCGCACTTATGTTCTCCCATGTTGTGAGGTTGACTGGTAGAGGATACTTTAGTTTCAAGTCCACCCTTTGTACTTTTTGTGCAATAAAGTATTAAATAAATAAATAAATATAACAGTCTCTGTTACCCAGGTGACCGCGTGTGCATTGCCGTGTGGTGACGGCGAATAGAATACATGTGTCACCACCTCAGACCAACTTTTCCCGTCGTGGAGGTCGTACGAGGCGACAAGAGAACTTTCCAGAGGACGGTCAGCAGCGCTCTCTGTGAGTTAAACCACAACACCACTGCGATCGCCAACCCGCCTGCCAAGCGTGCCGATTATTGGTGTTTTCCTTCAAGTGATTGGGGGAGGCCCTTGTCCAGCAGTGGACGTCATGATGATGATAAAAATTGCGATATATTTTTTTTCAATGTTGATTTTTATTGCACACTGAACAAGTGCTTGACCACCATCTTGATGTTAAGCAGCGATGTGGTCTACGATGGAGCACACTTGTTCATTAGGTTTCATTCACCCCAGTGACTTGAAGACCTTCACACTGTACTTTAAAAGGACCCCGAGCAAAATCATTTATTCATCATTCTAGGCACCCTACCACTGTAACTATTAACGGGCATTTATTCTACGCGTTACCCTAGATATGTATCGTAGGAGTCAACTCACAGCAAATTACTTAGTGACTCATTTGCAAATCAAATCGATATACTTATGTAATTATTGCAGCGACGGAAACCTTTCCGGAACGATGAGTAATACAAATGATTTGATAAATCGAATGCCATATATCGTCAAGAATCGTAAAATGAGAGTGAATTTCATTGATATTGCATATTCTGAAACAATAATTAGGGTCTTACTAATAATGGCGGAATTGCTATTTCGAAGATACACAAAGCTCAACTTAACTTGTCAGTTGTATGTCAAATACGCAATAACCAGTTCTTGTAGACCTATAATAGCCGTTGTATAAGTGATAACGCGTTTATTGCTAAGGGGGTTAGTATTTAACTAACGTTTAAACATCATCATTATTTTATCACAATAAACAAGAGTTTTACCACCATCCTGCCTGTTTTAAGCAGCGATGTGGTCTACCGATGGTGCACACTTGTTCAAGTTAGGTACCATATTCACCCGCGAACTTGAAGACCTTCCAGACTGACTGCGCTAGCGGAAACACAGACTCTGGCAACAGTCATTCCACACACATGGCTGGTGACACATGTTTTACATTTTAGAAGATTGCAATCAATTATATATTTTACCAAAAACTGAATTCATACGGGCGTGCAATTGGAGAGGCCTATGTCCAGCAGTCGACAAGTATGGGGCTGATGATGATGAATGATGAACTCTTCATAATTTTATTCCCAAAATGTGGTAAGTCATTTGATACCCAGGCTTGGGGAATTAGGTAGGAGACCCAATCCAGAAGATAAGATTTGATTTAAATAAATTAGATTTTTTTAGAGCTAAAAATGTTCTTGATCCCTAGACACTTTTGATGTGTGTAATTTCATATTCTCATTCCATTTCTATCGCAATGTAAAATGAGCCTTATTGATCGACGTGCATTTACGCATGTAGCTACATTTTCTATCTACCTAAGTATGTATAGGCAGTTTTATTTACGTACGCAAGTATCCGGGAGTCTATAGAAATTGTTGTGCAACATTTAGCTATACCTATCTAGCATAAAGTGACGAGAACTTGCATATAATAACGCTTATGTAGTCACCACTAAGTCTAGCTTGTTCGAACCTGTGCAGAGTCAATGTACAGTCAAGGACTTTTAGGGCATTTTTGATATTGCATTCCTTTCAGTAGCAGCGATAAGATAATAATATACATACATTCAATTATAATCAATATACATAAACTTGAGCGTCTGTGGTCCAGTTGGTCGGACCCTTGACTTGTAACCGGGAGGTCCCGGGTTCGAGTCCGGCTACTGGACGTGTACCAATGGGACTCTTTTTCAGAGCCTTTGTACGCAACGCAACGCTCGTACGGTGAAGGACAACATCGTGACGAAACCCGCACACGACAAGGTGTGTGAACCCTATAACGGCGATGGGCTCACCCCCTGTCACGTTGGGTAAATACGCTTGGTGAACCGTGGGTACTTGCTTTAGCAAGTGCCTCTGCCTACCCCTCTTTGGGATTAAAGGCGTGAAGTGTATTTTTTTTTATTTACATACACTTCCAGAGGGGAAGGCAGAGGCTACAGATCTCCATTTGCCACGGTCCTGATATACCCTTTCGCTTCATCTACATTCATAAATCTTTTCATACATGACCTCCGGTTTCGAGTACTTTTCACGCCACCTTCCACCAGTACATCCAATCCGCTCGATGTATGTCGTTCTGGAGCGACCTCTACTCACCCGGCCCATTACATCACCCATATAAATATCTTTCGTCAATCGACTTTCATCCATTCTCTTCTTTCATTAGTAGCGATATGATAATAATTTCTACGAAAATGTTCATAAAATTCTTCTAGGGATAAAATAAAGCCTATGGGTCCTTCCTACTAACAAACGTGGTGTAATTCCCCATTTACACCAAGCTCAACTTAATTTGTCAGTTGTATGTGAAATACGGAATAACCAGTTTTGATAGAACTGTAACAACTTAGGTGTAAGTTATACCGAGTTTATTAGTAAGGATGTAGGTGTTTTTCGGGTGTATATTTGTAAAGTTTCTATTATTGTAAAGTTTCATTGAAAATTGTTTAACTTCTCCAAAACAGTTTGACGGGCCCGTTGGTGTAGTGGTCAGCATGTCTGCCTTTGCTCCATAGGGCCGTGGGTTCGATTCCCACCGCTAACAGGTATTTAGGTGATGAACTTTTAAGTACTTGTTGGATGTGTCTGGGTGTTTTATTTATATAAGTATGTATTTAAAAAAAAGAAAAAAAAAGTATTTAAGTAATTATATTTCGTTGTCTGATTTCCATAACACACGTGCTTTAGCTACTTAACACGGGATAAAGGCAATGTGTGTGTTGTTATAACAATATTTATTTATTTAGCTTGACTGATTTTGACGAAATTTTTGAAGTATGTGTATTCGATAGGTATACTTTTAAAACGCTCCTCTTGTCTTATATACTGGCATTACTTTCTGCGAGCGCTTCTTTAGGGGCAGAGATACACATCCATTGACGGTACCATGCTAGAGCCTCGACACACATCTTTTGTCTCGAATATTATTATAATATTATATTAAGACTTATGCTAATCACTGGCATACAGCTCGAAGAACATATGAAGCCTGTTAACGACTGAAGACACGACGAGGACCCGACGCGAAGTCTCCGTAATGTGGTCGTCATGCCCCAGAAGGGGGAGAGTTGGCAACAAAACTGGGACGGATAAAGATAATTTGTATGGAGTCAAGAAAACGTGTGCGTTGAAAAGAGGCAAACGCAAGTAGATGCGCACGTCTCCAGAGAATGGCCCCTACGCCGAGAGGCAGGTAGGGCTTGGGTGGTGGTGGGATTATCCCTGAATAAAAAAAAGACTTATGCCCCTGATGATGTGTGTCAGAGTTTTTGAATATTTTCAAATCACTGTATTAATTTTTTAAGGAAACGCGCACTGACATGATATTAAATGTTTAAAACGGCTCTTTGGTTAATCTTCGCGCTATAATACCCGTTTTAAACATTTAATATCACTGTATTGAGTAGGTGTCTAAAATAAACGACAACCCATCGTAGACCACGTAGCTGCTTAACACCACAAGATGGTGGTCAAAAGCTCCTTATTTGTACACTAAAAAAAATAAATACACTTCACGGATTTAATCCCAAAGAGGGGTAGGCAGAGGCACTTGCTAAAGCAAGTACCCACGGTTCACCAAGCGTATTTAACCCGACGTGACAGGGGGTGAGCCCATCGCCGTTATAGGGTTCACACACCCTGTGGTGTGCGGGTTTCAACACGATGTTGTCCTTCACCGTACGAGCGTTGCGTTGTGTACATAGGCTCTGAAAAAGACACATTGGTACACGTCCAGTAGCCGGACTCGAACCCGGGACCTCCCGGTTACAAGTCAAGTGTCCGACCAACTGGACTACAGACGCTATTTGTAATAAAAAAAGCTCTCCTAAAATGTTTTACAACCGCAACGCCCTTTAATAAAGTATACAGGATGTTACTAATTCCGGGGCCGAATCATTTATTCCGTCCGCGCAACACCCTGTGCTTAGTACAATCAGGCTGATTTGTGTTAGGGCGTTTTCCTTTGGGCTCGTTCCCTTGGTTAATGAGGTTTTTTCGTAAGAAAAATGAAGCATCTTCCTCGTGGTCGTTATTATATAGTACGTTGGCAAAAATAACGCGGTCTCCGCCTGTATTCGTCCCACTGAAATGGGAATTTTTGATATCTAGAATTTTGATATTCTTTAATAATATAATTTTGAATCTCAAATATAAAATTTGTCTGTTACTAAGGGCGAAATTCTAGAACAGATGGATAAATTTCTGTAATTTATTTTCTTTTAAGTTTATTAATTTTGTGTCATTGTAGATGCGTAAAGTCCAGTAAAGCGTCTGCGGTCCAGTTAGTCGGATCCTCGACTTGCAATCGGGAGGTCGCGGGTTCGAGTCCGGCTACTGCACGTGTACCAATGGGACTCTTTTTCAGAGCCTATGTACGCAACGCAACGCTCGTACGTTGAAGTACAACATCGTGATGAAACCCGCACACCACGGGACGGGATAACGGGACAGCACATACATTTTACGCCTGTCTCCCAAAGGGGTAGGCAGAGACTACAGATCTCCATTTGTCACGGTCCTGACATACCCCTTTTCGCTTCATCTACATTCATACATCTTTTCATACATGACCTCCGGTTTCGAGTACTTCTCACGCCACCTTCGGTCAGGACATCACCAATCTGGTCTGTATATGTCCTTCTGGGGCGACCTCTACTCACCCGGCCCATCACATCACCCATATAAATCTCTTTCGTCAATCGACTTTCATCCATTCTCTCCATATGCCCAAACCACCGTAGCATGCCCTTTTCAATCTTGGTCACTACATCTTCCTTCAAACCGCAACTTTCTCTTATCACACTATTCCTTATCCTGTCATTCAATGTCACGCCTTTCATGCTCCGCAATGACCGCATTTCTACGAACAAAACATAAAATTAAATATATATAAATGAGCACATATAAAATGGTCGCGACGTAACGGCTCCTAATGTTACGTGAAGCAAACTGCATTATCGAATTCAAGCGGCCAACGATGTTTAAATTGAAAATTGATTACTAAATAAGACTAATGCATTTACGAATTAAGATAATTGCTCCATTTATGTTAGGTTCCCAGGAGTCGAATGTATTGATAAAAGAAATAATAGATTTATAGAGAGCGTCTGTGGTCCAGTTGGTCGGATACTTGACTTGTACCGGGAGGTCCCGGGTTCGAGTCCGGCTACTGGACGTGTACCAATGGGACTCTTTTTCAGAGCCTATTGTACGCAACGCAACGCTCGTACGGTGAAGGACAACATCGTGATGAAACCCCCACACCACAAGGTGTGTGAACCCTATAACGGCGATGGGCTCACCCCCTGCCACGTTGGGTTAAATACGCTCGGTGAACCGTGGGTACTTGCTTTAGCAAGTGCCTCTTTGGGATTAAGGGCGTTAAGTGTATTTATTTTTTTATTTTAGAATTATTTATTCATATTTTCTATTGATTGGCTGCCGGTGAAGTATATAAAACAAACATAGGTACATAAACCCCTCTCCCTAAAGGCTGGTGGAACGGAATGAAACAGAAGTCATCCTTGCTCCTATACTCGGAGTTTTAATTCGAGGCACAAATTGGACAGTTCCAGTTCACACAATTTTGTACTCTGCTGATATCAACTTACAGTATATTTTAGACGATTAAGACCTTTAATTGTTAGTGTGTATTGGAATTTCAGTTTTATTTACATAACAATAAAGTAGCTGCTGGCTGTCAATGTTTTCCGTCGAATTAAGAAATTAAAAACTCTTTTTTTAATCACTATTTTATTTTATTTGGGACAACAAACAGACTTACACATAAGTACAATAAATCACAAAGAATCACATTTAAATGTTGGGTCTAAGCCCCATGACGCTATCCACATGTAAGAATTAGTGAACTTAAATAATAGTAGTAAAGAAGAGGAGACAGGTATTAAGGAGGGGAAAGAAAGGGGAGGGGAAAGAGATTTTCTTTTGGATGAATTCTAGACATGGCATAAATTTTGTTTGTAGAAAATTAATTAAACACTATGAACAAGCGTTTGACCACCATCCTGCCTGATGTTAAGCAGCGATGTGCTCTACGATGGAGCACACTTGTTCTGTAGGTACTTATTCTCCCGCGACTTGAAGACCTTCAAACTATACTGCGCAGGAAACACAGACTCCGGCAAGTCGTTCCACATCCTGGCGGTACGCACTATGAAAGTGGACGCAAACCGTTTGGTTCCCGTAAATGGCAAATCCACCTGGTAGGGATGACGTTTTGCCGTTCTCCTGGTTGTCCTATTGTAAAAACGTGATGGGGGTATTAGGTTATGCAACTCCGTAGCAAACTCTCCGAAATGCACCCGATAGAAGACTTGTTAAAAAAGATGCGATAGAACAAATCTGTGCTGTGATTGGCTGTTAATTTATAAGTTAACTAGTGGACTCGTCTTAACTATTAATGTGAATATACAATTAGTATAACCTTCAGGTTGGCCTGTGCCCAGCAGTGGATGTCACGAAATATAAACTATCCTATCTCTCAAAATGGACGAAATTACATATAAATGCCAACTTTTGTGAATATCGGTAGCACTGGATTTTTATATATTAAGATGGAAATTATAACTTATAAATAAATAGATATTCAAGTATTGATTTCGATTGTTTTAACCAATATAACAACAACAAACTGCTTATACTGAGTGTAAAAGGACCCCGAGCAATGATCTTAGAAACGTTGTTGGGCTCGTCAATATGAACAACTTTAACTATGGCGATGTGGGGAGATAAAAGAAAATTAATACCCATACAAAATGTCATCTATCAATAAATACACTTCACGCCTTTTAATCCCAAAGCGGGGTAGGCAGAAGCACTTGCCGAGCAAATGCCCACGATTCACCAAGCGTATTTAACCCAACGTGACAGGGGGTGATTGCCCCGTTGATTAACGCCGCGGTGATTATCGCCGTTATAGGGTTCACACACCTTGTGGTGTGCGGGTTTCATCACGATTTGTCCTTCACCGTACGAGCTTTGCGTTCCGTACATAGGCTCTGAAAAAGAGTCCCATTGGTACACGTCCAGTAGCCGGACTCGAACCCGCGATCTCCCGATTACAAGTCAAGTATCCGACCAACTGGACCACAGACTCTAGATGCTTACCCCTTACCAATAAACGCGGTGTTACTTATACAACGGTTATTGCAGGTCTACTTGAGTTGGTTATTCCATATTTCACATACAACTGACAAGTTAAGTTGAGCTTTGTGTATCTTCGAAAAAGTAATTCCGCCATTATTAGTAAGGCCCTTAGAGATGACTGTACAAAGTCAAAATTTCTTTATTTAATCGTTATAAGTGTTATAACATACAGATATACAGTAGCATAACACAAAGCTTGATGAACGTCTTTTATGACTTTAAAACATAAGTAATCGTCCCCGGTTCGAATTAATTTCTTTTACTGGCCAGAAGAACCGGAAAGAAATGGGCATCTTTTCAAATCGCCAAGGCTTACTGCTAAGTATACTTACTTACCTACATTACAATCAAATTGATGTTACAAATACATTACAACAACACAAAGAAATGACATGATTGCTTCGTTAGCTCCCAATTACTTACCTTTAAGTTACTAATTAAATACTTACTCCTGCCAACGCGACACGTAATTACTTGTCAATATTCTCTATACGCAGTTTCGCCGCGGGCTTGTTATCAGAGTAGGTATGTTAATTAGAACATTTCGATATTGTATTATACAATTATTTATTATAAACTAGTGGACGCCCCGCGATTTCATTCGCGTAGTTTCAGTATTTCATACAAACTATAACACCCTCTATATAGCGACGCGACCAACAGGATCGGGGTAAAAAGTATCCTTTGTCCGTCTCCCGGTTCTAAGCTACCTCTCCAACAATTTTTAACCAAATCGGTTCAGCCGTTCTTGAGTTATAAATGGAGTAACTAACACGACTTTCTTTTATATGTATATAGACTAGTGGACGCCCCGCGATTTCATTCGCGTAGTTTCAGTATTTCATACAAACTATAACGCCCTCTATATAGCGACGAGACCAACAGGATCGGGGTAAAATATATCCTATGTCCGTCTCCCGGTTCTAAGCTACCTCCCCACCAATTTTCAACCAAATCGGTTCAGGCGTTCTTGAGTTATAAATAGCAGCGGCGTGCACACAATATAGGCAAAAAGACACTGCCTACCTTAGTATTTTTGCTACCCGACCTAATTATAGAGTTATTGCTAGATAAGTTTTTGTTGTACTCACGACAGGTTAAGAAAGGTCCTGTGGGTTGCCTATATTTCGTAAAGATAAGTTACCCTATATGCTGTTTTGTAGGTTGCCTATATTTCGTAAAGACAAGTTACCCTATACATAGGTGTCAATACTTGGGGATCACTGCCTACCTTGTTGTAAAATTCAGTGCACGCCACTGATAATTAATAGTTTAAGTAGCACGACTTTGTTTCAAATCGGTCAGTATGGGAAAGTCTGAAACTATAACACATAATATGACGTTTTGTTCTTAGGAACCATGTCAGCGATTTTTATAAGAAGAAAAACTGCATTCATACGTTTAAAAATTACCTGTACCCGGGAACCGAATCCGGTTGTTTTGAGAGAAAAAAAACTGACACAATTTCTATTTACAGATCGATTCTATAGGTCTTAAGAAGTAAATGTTTCTATGAAACAAAACATAATGTCTAAAATTAATACACACACTTTTCACATACTTTCATTTATTTTAGTAGGTGTTGGACGTGGCCACTGTTTTTTTAATACAATATTAGAACTTTTTTTTAATGAAGGTATGCAGTTTTGCCTACTTCTAAGGCCCTATCAGCTATTTATAATTTTTCCAATAATACTGTTCAGTAAATCGTCTAAAAGCGCGGTAGTTCCTCAAGTTTTTGACAAGGTCGGGACAATATACGAGCCCAGATAAGTCTATCGATCCATTTTACATAACGTAAGGTACATTATAATGAAAATGTATGATTTGTCACAAATAATGTATGATCCATAGCCACAAGGTCTCTGTCGACTGCGTGCCTCAAACCAACAGCAATCTCCCTTGGACCAACTTTTACCTGCCTCCGAATTAAGCCCTCCGACATTCGTACACTCAATTACGACAATTAGAATAGCATTAATGTCGTTAATATTCAAATTCACCAGTTTAACCTGTATTTGCCTAAGTTTAAAACAACGCGTGAACCCTATCACGTGAACGGTATAGGCCCTTTTCGCTTGGCAGCGACGTTGCCCTGCGATCCGAGAATATCGCCTCAGTTCGCGAGTTCACTACACTAGCGCCATCTGTTGTCGCCGCGAACCCGCAACGCGAACGTATCCCTAAAGTCCGCCCTTAAATATTTATTACCTGTTGCCAGATGGGTTACGTGCGCGGACTCGATGGATATACGAATTTTGTAACAAGAGAACTGCCCGTGCTTTACAAATGTATAGGTGTCACAGGTCAGGGCAACCTGGTCGCACGTGTGATGTACAGAAGTACAAGATACCTGCGTCTCGCATATTGCGAATAATTCAGCACTCATCTCTACCAAATGTCTTACTTACGGGACCCATTCCTATTTCTTAGCGGACCCTTGTTGATTTAATGTACGTACATAAGTAAATTGGATACCCTAACGTGTGCTTTTGTGTTGTGGTATGTTTATTACGAAGTCTCACCGGCTAGGGGCCGGGGAGCGAGTAAATACGTTTTAAATTACGCTATTTTAAAATTAGTATAGTTTACTAAATTGCGTTTGTGTCATCATGAGTGTAATTCGAAAATCGTCGATTACGAAACCGACCATCAACATCGAACTGGTGCACTCGGCGCGCATTCGTCAGGCCACGTCGAGTTACACACGTGGCGCGCTACGGACCAGTCGGCAAGGCTCATTCATACATGCGGAGGAAGCGTGTAATAGTTTGTGTAGCAGCGAGTCCGTGTGTACACGGTCAGGCGAGCACGGGAGCGAGCGTAGGCTCGGGCCACGAGCGAGCGGCCCGTGAGATATGAGGGGAGCGTGCATCCGCCGCGGAGTTCGCTGGACGACTGAGGAGGAGGGCCGCGGGCGCGCGGGGCGCGTGCGCGGCGCGGGGACGCGGGCAGCAAACAGCTGAGCGGGCGGGTATATTGACAGCCAAGTGCACGTTGCCTCGAGTCAGTAGGTTCACAGAATTCGCGGAGTACGGTCGTAGCCGCCCAGCCCTCTGACACGCGCGATCTCCGCTTCCTGCGCCTAGTCGATTGATTATGCCCGGTGCCCCGCAGCGCCCAAAGGACTTCGCTGCGGTTGGGAGCCACTAAAATTATGACTTTTGGACTGTACGCTGGCGAAGAGGAAAGCGGCAGATTTATTCTTCTAGAAGAGAAAGCTCTTAGGATAGTATCCCGGTACTGGGAAGTCTTCGGCGCTGCATCTGCCGAGAGGCTCCGCTTTAGCAACAAACAGAGGTTGCTCGTCTCTCCCTTTGGACTGCTGTAAATTCGGACTATTTGGACTTGAACAAATTAGAAGTTAGTGTTTATTTTTTAAGTGCAATACGTGAACTGTGTTTGTGTATTTTTTTATATTATATCTGGGGAATAAATAGCTGACAATGGTGCCCCAACAAGTGTCTGATATTCGTTCCCTGACACCAACGTCGAGTGGAGTGCCAGTTTTTGGCTCGCAACTTGTCGACAAAAATTCGTCGACCCCATACACGGATGCAACTCAGGTAAGTGCCTATAGGGACCCGCTAGGGAAATACAAAAACAAATAATTAATTCTGTTCACATGTAAGTAGGTGTGTGGATTTTTTTTTTTGTGGGTAAATAGGCTAAATATTTAAAAAAATCCAAGTGATAATGTCAAAAAAAAATTACGTTACAAAATAAACTACCCTCATTGCTAACTGCATACGAACCGTTACCAAAAACTCTGCCTTCTAAATAAAAATAGTTTTATCGTAATACAGAAAAAATCTAAGTTAATGAAATTAACGAGTGTGATTAATAAAATTAATAGGTAGATTTAAACATTTAATTATTACTTACGTCTACCAATATTGGTAATATTTATTTATTAATGATATTTCGAATTCGTAAACAAACACCCGAGTAAACTCCAAAATTACTTCCACTTAAATTAAATACATCGCCATCTATTTTTTCAAAATAAGCACCGAATTTTTCAAAACTCATTTCAAATATAAATTTCGAGCACTTAAATTTTTTCCACGACATTAATATGCGACTTAAAAAAAATACGTCTTTAGTGCAAAAAAAAAACACTGCCATAAAATAAAAATAAACTTACGATAAAATTTTAGCACGTGCATTGGCGTAAATACGTTTCACTGCCATCGTCGACTACGACGTTCCGAATAACGAATAAACGTCGAAATATCAACCAGATTTAACAATACAATTTTTAATAAAAATACTCTCTCGTATCAAAAAACTTACAATTTTACAACTTACATTATGGCATTAGACTTAACTATTTCTCGTCCGTTTTAAGTCCCCAGTGTATGGTAAAATTGTCATTTTACTGTCGAATAAAATTTTATTAATTTTATGATACCAATTTTACGATTAGGACATTTTTCTCTATTTTTTATGACCACGTCATTACAAACTTACTAAATATAGGGAAATTGCAATGGAACTTCAAACGCAGTGGAAAGTTAAAACTACACACATAGTACCAATCGTAACATCAACAACGGGCATTATCCCAAAAGATCTAGCAGTGCAACTAAAAGTGATAGGACTGAATACTAATTTGATAGGCCTAATTCAGAAAGCAGTGATTTTCAACACATGTTGGATCACTAGATTTTTTTAAAGTTAAGAATGATCCAATATACTTAGCTACGGCCCGTACATTGGACTAATTACCCCTTAAAAAGGAGACGAAAAACATTTAAAAAATAAATAATAATAATCGGGAGCCTCCAGTGAGACTGTTTTTTTTAATTATTATTATCAATATCGATAATTCGTTGGTACTAATAAACTTATACACAATTATTCGTATTGCTAATTGTACAGGTAAGTACTAAACATACAAAGAGAAACTAATAATTCATGGATATAAAAAACAATATTTGTGTAAGTAATTTGAAATATTATTTTTGTTGAGATCCAATAAAATGTATTGCAAATTATTTTATAATAAAGTACTTCAATTATTTCAAATGTTAATGTTATCCCAAAAACAAACTGCAGTGGTTTATTTCGTTGCAAATAAAACGACGCGTGTCAGAAGATTAAATTGGTAAACATGTTTGGCAATAATATTTATTTTTAACAAGCGCCGCGAACTACGCACGAGTCGAAAAATAACAGAGCAGATTATTATTATTGTACGCGCAATGTGCAAAACTACGTCATTAAAAAAAAATCGGGAAAAAAATCGTAATTGTCAAATCTCTACTCTCGGGACTCTAAAAATAATTTGGTACTGATTGATTGGAATGTTAGTTGTGAAGTTAAAATTTGTTTTACGAAGGTAGACGTGTGTAAATGTTTTTTAAATTAACGTTTTTATTCGAAGTAATATTTATTTAAAAGGCAGAGGTTGCTAAGATTCGCAAAATATTTTTTTTTAATATTTTTAATAGGCGTTTTTTAACGTTATATTGTTTTTCATTTAAATATAAATTGCTGTTCAATCCAATAATCTCACTAAACACAATAATTTCGCTATCTACCTACAAAAAAAAACCTCTCAAAAATACAAATTTAAATACTCAACATTAAATATTCATACTCCATGCGCTAGATTTCGAAATGCAAACCTCGTGCTGAATTTCCATTTTGTGTATTTTTTATTTCCAAAAAAGGCAACCTAATAGCTGAATCATGTTCCACCACAGGCGAGGTAATCTTATTAGGCATAAAACAGAAAACCAATTCCCCAGTCCACGGCGGGTTAATGAGAAATAATGATAACCAAACACGCACTTGGGACAAGCTGAAAATATACGAAAACCCCCACGTGAAAGAATTATAATGACTTAATAAATATTGTGACATAGGCACTTATGAACAAGAACCGACAAGTCCACACTGGCATAGGCAGAACAGAGCATCGGCCAATGACATTAACAAAAATTATATAAGTTTGTATGTCGGAGAGGCCTATGTCCAGCAGTGGACAGGTATGGGCTGATGATGATGATGATGATGACGATGATGATGTATGTATGTATATATATTTATTCACTAACTTAAGAACTAACACACTAAACAAAACAAACAATAAATAGACAAATGACAACAAGAGAAGAAGTAATAAAATAGTAAAAATAAAAACAAAAGTGTAGCAGATCTGTGAGAATGGCACTGAACGTGTGCCAGCTCTCAAGCTAGTAAAAGGGTCTCGACTCAGCATAACGCTGGTGTTCCGCCGAGACCCGTTGGGGATAGAAAGCCACACATCGACTAGTTATTAGATAAACTTAAGTTATTAGATAAACTTATATATAAACTTCATCAAATCCTAAACAAGGCAGACGGAATCAGTAAATTAAATAGCAATTTTGTACCGTCGAATGCGCCAGTGAACCCTTGCACTGAGTGCATTAACATTTTCAATGTCATCTCGTAATATTTTTAGTCATCCGATGTGTGTGTGACCTTTCTATCGCGCTGGTGTGCGTGAGCCGTATCTTGCGGGTGCGTGTGTGCATACCCACGTACATCACGAGGAAATAATCATTGCTAGGTCATTCCCTCCCGACGAAGATTTCAGCTTGAAATTGTTCTTAGAGACGCGCCTCAGCTCATTAAACGTAGGATATGAAGGAGGAAAACCACATAACCGTTTACCGTGCACAGGTACATAATAATACCTATCGGGGGGACGTCACAGATCGGTGTAATATACGGAAACGATTATAGTTCATTACATCTGATAGAAACAATAGCTTGGCAAATAAACGCGACTCCTCGCAAGGACATGTAGATGGATGCGAGCAAAAAAAAAACATATAATGGATTGTGAAATGCGAATCAATATGTTAATTGGTGCTTTGGCAAAAAAAAAAACTGCGCTTCCTAATGAGTTCGATCTTGATACCGGTCGCTGGTGGTGCAGGAGGAACAAAAAACCTACTATAATGATTGTTATTTTTGTACTCTGAAATACCTATGAGTCGTTCAGAGCACGCACGTTCGTTTTAGTATAGGAAGGGCGTAGAGCTATGTATCTCTAGAAACCGAACTCGTGCGCTAGACTCGCTTATTTTTTATCAGGCGAGTTTTTTGCGCGCCACCTTATTTGTCGGTCGAATAAGGCGAACCGTTCTTTCGTTCAAGGCCACCGGCGACGCTTCAGCGTAGTTCACCAGCGAGTAGGTAATGATTTATATTTGAGCTCGGATTGTACGATAGCCGTCTATGTCAACAGTTCAGTGTTGTAAGCAACTTCACTAAAACTACAATGAGAATTTGTGATTGTTGGTGTTTCCTTTAGCGATTGTTGTACTTCACAATCGAACTGGGGTTAAAAAATCTCTCTTATCTACCTGGGACTTAATTCACTTCCTTGTACGACAAACTACGAGCAGAAGTGGTTCCAGCGCTGATACCGGCTTATCTGCTTTATAATCGCGACGGAGGAACGGGAGAAGAGAAAAAAAAAAGCAATCCTCTTAAGACGCGAAGAAAGGGACTTAAGATTAACGATTAATCTCAATTTCAAATTGAAAAGCGTTTCACAATTTCGAGCAGCGTATTTGAGCTTAACAATAAAACACATGTCGCGTTTCGAGCTTCAGAATTGCAGTAATAAATTTACATTTAAAAACGTGCTTCGCTTTCAGGAGGTATTTCATGTTTGGTCTTTTGTCCTTAGTTTATCGTTGAAGTAGGCAAATTTATGTACCCTAATGCGCTACTCGCTAGCCCGCTGCAAATCAACATTTGATTGTAAAATACGGACTCATGTCGGCAAATGCAATTTGCTTTACACTTGTGGGTGGCGTTTTAATGGTGCCATTATATCCAGCGAGCGGCCAGGTTGCTCAAGCAAAATTACCTCCCCGTATAGACAAACGCAGCACTATATGGGTATTCTGCACCGGAGTTTGTGGAGCGAGGAGTGTGCCGCTTAAGTTGCCGCGAAGGGATCCGACCGAAGTTATGTTTTCGGTAGAGTATCCCCCGCAGTTTGAAAAACAACTAGTGAAGTATCCAGCCGCTGCGGAGCTCAATCCCTGACATGTGAAAACAGAACTTTTACACTGCAAATAGCAATAAATTTACTTGGGGCACGTTGACGCAGCCTGGATCGCGGGCGCGCAGACCAACTTTGCCGTTGAAACAACAAAAATCTAACCAATATATCTTACAGTTGAATTTTTCCACATACGGTATATTGTTTGTCGAGTACGATGTAAACAGAAATTTCGCTGAACTAACTGAATAATAATAGAAGTTAGGGTTGATTGTAAATTCAAAAGTTGCCCGGAGCAAATTCTTACTGAACTTTCAACAAGTTGTTAGTAGGTATTTTGACGTCTGCAAAATGCAATTCACAGCGACGAACGGTCGATACTTGGGATTGGTGCTAGATAGATCAAGCGATTCCCTACGCGGGAGTTTCTTGCCAATATATTCGCTTTTGACTGACGAAGTAACTTTATTTTACTTCGCATTGGCTCGTGTCTATCCCCCATTTAGCGATTTACGTATGCTGATTGAGACTGCCGAAAGTTTGTCTGAGTTATGCCGTTC
Organism: Conopomorpha cramerella; assembly: GCA_012932125.1. Taxonomy (NCBI): domain Eukaryota; kingdom Metazoa; phylum Arthropoda; class Insecta; order Lepidoptera; family Gracillariidae; genus Conopomorpha; species Conopomorpha cramerella. The sequence continues at coordinate 20,109 of SJJU01072585.1, forward strand.
TGTCGCTCGCACTCCGACCTTCAGGGCTGCTTGATTAGATGTTTTAGTTCTAACTTTATCGCTCAAGTTTGATTGGGAAATAATGTAAAACGGGAATTGGATCTTATTTCGTGTCGCGCCTCGCTTATATTACAGTAACACCTTTGTTATTGTTCGCCGAGTTCTTTAAAATATAATGTAAACTCCGCACACAAATAATACATTTTGTTTTACAATTGCAGGTGTGGACATTTCAATGCAAATAAAATAATAGTAGGTACATAGTTGTGCTCGAACCATAAATCATTCGTAAAATTTAATATTGTGTGAAAATCCGCTTTGTATATCGCAAACAGAGTTAAAACTTATTGTTTTTACAGTCTAATTACGTAATAAATCAAATCTGCAAGTCGGGACGCAGAAGTCATATCTCACTCCGCTTTTAATATAATCACAACCATCAATTACTTTGAGAAGACACGATTCCCAACAAGCTCAATATCGGCCCTCCCCAACAATTTTTGAGATGAAATCGTTTAAAGGATTGGACACAACACTTTCGAAAATTTCGCTTTTATTAAAATAAATGACTTTACTCTGTTGGAGTGAGTGCTAAGTAAATTTTGCTTCTTATCTTTAAGGGAATACCCTTCGAATTTCGCTAAGGGAAATCCGGAGGTCCATGATTAATTTCGTTGGCATTGCCGTCCTTACTGGAGGTACGCGAGCGGAGCCACTAAATCATCCGTAAGCTGAAACCGAGCGAATCCTATAACACTCGTATAAGTTTACGTTGCTAGGTAGGTACAAGCCCGCATGTACGCAGCGCTGTAACCTCTATTGGAGACGCCGTGTGTAGATTGCAAGATCATTTGAAAATTATATTTGGTACCGAATTACATTAATCCACTCGATTCAAGTTTAGAAAATGAGGTTCTTTGTAGTTTCAAACATAACACAAAGAGAGACCGTTTCAAATAGAAACGAAGCAAATGAAAACTCAAGAAAAAGGCATGTAATTGAAATAAAAGTGTTTTGTCCTCGAGTTTGTTTAGTTACACGATTATCGAAGTGAATATCGTGAAAGAGCTTTGAGTAAAAGAGCAAAGTTAAAAGGCATAAGGAGCTGACTCTGAGTAAGTTACACAAAATCGATATACCTAGTGAAACCGAGAAAATAGGGTTGCCGCCCGCCGCCACCGCCGCTCACGCTGAATGAGAACCAATTCGTAAAGTAACTTACAAAGTAAAAGTAGAAAACCTTTTTATCGGTGTTTGCGGACTCGTTTTGTTGCACCTATTGTCAGAGTAGGCCGTTAAAGAAAAAGAAAGAAAAAAACATTCGAACCGCCTCCCAAACAGAAGCCGTAAAAGATAATGCGGTATTTGATAATGATAAACGTCTCCCACTTAAAACCTCATTCGGGAGGGGACTCCGCGAAGGAGCTTTATCGTTCGATACTGTTGAAACACAAACGGTCACCGAAAACGATACCTCACATCCTCTGCCCCAAAAATAACGAAATTAACAATGCTGCAGCAGGAAATGCTTCCAAGTCATTAATGTAGGAATTAATATCGTTGTTAATGTTCCGTAACGACTTATTTGATCTATTTTTTACAATCGCGCCCTCCAATTAAATACGATTCTCGGGTGTTGTTCTTAACAATTTATTTCTCTCAAAAGTTTTGTATGTATGTAACTGACTTGTGTACTTTTAATGCTCTTTCTTTTAACGTATTGGATGCTGGCCTTTTGAGTTCAACATGATTTCCTCCACATGAACTTCCTTAAGTGTTTAGTGTCTATCGATTGGGGGATCAGTGTGGTCGGTCGATAGCACCTTACTGCCTCAAGCATCACTCCATTACGTTTTTATGTATTTTTCTTGGCCCAATTCTTTAGGGAACTTGCGAAATTAAAACCGTTTTTATCTCCGATAAATGGAAGAGCTCTGGGAGTGATGGCTGCTCTATTACGCGTTAGGTTAGTGTAGTTAGATGTTTATTTTTATTTTACGTTTGTTGGTTTTAATAGGGATTGCTTCAATTAAGGTTCCATTTTATCTTGGCTGTTTTCTTATCTAAAGCGTATGTTTGTGGAGTAACGGTTTACAGTAACTATTTTTCTTACGGTATTTCGACACACGTTTTTTTCCCGAGGATTTCGGGTAAAGAGTTCAGTAGTTTCGACATGACCATTATGAACTCACTCCTGCATTCCATGCAGATGTATTCTTTTATATTTACCGGTAGTAGACGTACGATTGCACTTTATAATGATCTCCACAAAACCTGGTCACCACAAATACTGGTTGACAGGTATAAAGTAACAAAGCAGTTCAAGCCGGTTTCTGTCCAATAATCTCCGGATCTGATGTATTAAAATAACTCGCACCGAAATTAACTACGAGACATGAGGAAGCGGTGTGCGAAAAAAAAATTTATAAATAATATGTAACCTTGACCTTAGCATGCGGAGCGTTGGTCTGGACTTGAAACCGGCTGCAAGTGTATTCACCCACCCTGAGACCTGAAATTGCGAACATAAAATTGCTTAATATAGACCTTACGTTCATGTTTTCTTAAGACATAAGATGCCTTTTACATTCTCCCGTATATTTTTAGTTTTTGCAAAGTTTTTTTTATGACGAAGAGCATCTGCCTGGTGTAAAATGAAATTGCATAGGAGTTTGTCTTCTCGAAACTTGGAATTGAAGAATCTTACACTTTCTTTGAAATAAATTCTTCGCTTATTTGTCTTTAAAAGAGAAGCTATGCTAGTTACACCTGGTATGTAAAAGTAGTTATTTGAGCCATACACAGACAACACGGATTATAAAGTCACAATCGGGTCTTAGATGGATAATATATATCTCTAGTAACTAATAAAAATTGAATCACATTTTATGGTCCCAAACCAGCACGGTACATTTTCATTCATAACACGAATATATTAAAGCTTTCTATTCTGTACGTTCATAACGACAAATTAGTCGTAAATTCAAAGTTGAATGGTACAAGTGTCGTCTATCAGCTGCTTGTATTGTGCGCCGATATTCTTTGTTCGTTCCTATTCATTTCCCTCAGTGAATGCACCAAGGAGACGTACCACCCAACTTAATGTATCCCAACAATATCATTCAAATGTAAATACGGAGTCGTTAAATTGTTTTTGTGTCAAATTACTTTATGCCGGACCAAGTTACAGCGTTTAGCGCTTTATTTCGAAGATATCTTTAAGCCACTTTTTACGATTCGCCGGTACTTAACATCGCAATCGACAAAAGCATTCTGTGCTTACTTACACAGACAGACAGACGGACAGACCTCCATCGGATTACTCATAGTAAATGAACGAGATACGTCTTCTGTTGATTGAGTAACACGACGGCGCACGCGATTATGCGCTGTAAATACACAGAGACAAATATCAAGATCGTTAGCAAAACAGTCATTGTGTATTAGCTGTCACTACTTAACTTGACGATCGAACTGAATCTTATGTTATTAAAATAACATCATCATCATCAGCATAGAAATAATGACCTTGTCATGATTTAATAAGAACAGAAATACAGTCGGCGGTTACAAAACACTATCGTCCAAACAAGATTAAAGTGATACAAATAATGTTGGCAAAGAAAACAAGAGGGGAAAAAAGAGCGGTTTCTTTCTCAGCTCAAAAGTGAGTCGGCAGTTTACAGAGCTGGCTAATACATAACCAATATTTGCTACGCTATATACTCCCCCGGGCTCCTAGGACGCTCCGCTGTGTGCAAACATTGTCGTTGCAGACTTCTGTTGCGTTTAGTGCTACCGGTTCCCACAGGAATTGTCTGCCCCGTATCCTTTGCAGTGGCTAATTTCGCAAAACACGGTCCGGGAATTGCGGAAGTGGAATTTCGAATTCGTTACCTACCCGCACGTAGGTAGATAACAGTAATTTCGATAGTAGCAAAAACCAATCAATCAGATGACCGTACAAATAGAATAGTAAAGTTGTTCGGACGTCGTGCAACACTGTAGTGGAATTCCGACGACAAAAATGTTCCGTACAAACAATAAAGTACTGCGGGGTTTATTTCGTTTTGCATCTGCGTCCGTTTCGAACTTATTGATTGGTAGCATCTGCGACATCGGTTATAGGCATATGGCGTGCCGCAGACGTCAAAATGTTCGAGTGGAAAATCAAAGAACAAACCGTAGTCGTCGCCGCGGCCCGGCGTGGCGCCCTGCGGAACTCCAACTTTGCCTCAGACGATGTAAAGAATTGCCAAAGTTGCTTCCGTCCTGTGGCGCATGCACCGCGCCAGACATTTCGACAGATTCAACTTACATTCGGAATACCAAGTCGGTTCGACAACATTTCCTTTTTACCGGTCGTTTCGGAACCGCCCAGCGCGAGGATAAGGTGACGACTGTTAAATCGCTGAATTGCCAAACATTATGCAACCTGCCGAGCAAATTATTTGCAACTCGTTAGAAATTCAGTTCACACAACACAAGCCGAATCGACTTCGGGTTATTGAGAGCTCGCTTTTTATCGAGCCCTATTGACTCAGTAATTTCTCTCATTTCCCGAACACACCGGCTCTGGGGAGAATAAGAAAAGTTCCGACATCCTTTTAGGTGCCAAAAAGGAATGGAAAGAGGCCTTTCGCCTTTTGCTTAAGAACTGAAGTTAATACCTTTTATCTTTTACTAAAGTTGGAGTTAACTAGAATACAAAGAAAGTCGTGGCCATCTGTTCCTGGCCCTTTGGCGAGTTACTCATTCAAACTTTAATGAGAAACTGGTTAAAGGGAAATAATTCGATTGTGAAAGACAATCTTGTTAATTCGACGCTTGTGTCCTTTACTTTCAAATTAAGTGAATAATAAAACTTTTCGAAGTTATTCTGTGATCCAATATTTTAAAACTTCATGGTTTTCGGATGCGGGGTCCCCAAAGTTAGAAGAGATCGGGTTTAGTTGAAACTAGTTTTATATTAACCCGCAGTAAGTAGCAATTGTTTGGCGTGTGATCCCCTCTCCTATTGTACAGAACAAGTCAACACATCAAACGATTTAGTTTCAACACGACTATGATTTCTTTATTACGGTCCCTTTTATATCCTTTTGTTGGGCATCCGGGCTTCCCTTGTCGAAATTTCCTTTTCAGATACGATTCTTTCTGATCTCCCGCTAGATAAGGAGATATTGAATTTTGAGATGCATCCCAGTTTTCCTTTCAGACTCACTCCGGATTCGAGTTCTTTCGCGTTTCCTTTATAGGTATACATAAACTGATTTCGGAGAGTGGACCATTTCATAAATTAGCATTCACTCTGTTGCGATGCCGTAATTCTTTTCCGCGTGAAATAATCTTAAAAGGAGGGATGATAAAATTTACTGCTCATGTTTTAGTCGTTCGGGCTATCCAGTTGGAATTCTCTGATCTCGTTTGCTATGTTGCCTTCGCACTGGCGTGGCTTTTCTTGATATCGCTCAACAACAACAACAAAAAAAAAAGAATGGAATCGCAAAATTTTTGAAGTGCTGTCGACTCAATTGCGTTCCAATTTCCCCAAAGGAGAAACAGTTACACTAATGTACATATAAACGCCGTTGACAATAAATGCAGCTAACTGTACCGTGCGTCTATTATTTGCTTTTTGTTGTCAGTGACCCGTGCAGATATTTGAATGGCGAATGCACCAGTGCTGCGCTCTGTAATCCGCTATGTGTCAGTACATATTTGTAATTGATTCCCTTAGTATCCAGAGGTAGGGAGGTATAAACATAGGTTCGCTTGTTGCGTTGTTCCCATGCGCTGTACTGGCTCGCGCGTCGACGCTTCAAGTGAACTAAAGTTCTTTGGAGTTCGGCCTCTTCGCTGGCATTGAGTTCTTCAATAAGGATTAGGATATCTTGGTCGGCATCGTGGCGTCTTGGTACAATCTCCACATTTAGCTCCGTTAGTACAAATATAGTGTGTACACCATATGTACGAGAATCGACTTTAACTTCTCTATTCTATTCTAAGAAATTACTGTTGTGTGTTCCGCAGCTTTTTACGTCGCTATCGTGTTAATAATGTCTTGTTCTAAGTAATAGGTTCGATGGAGTCATAAAAAGGCGTTTAAGGTGAGCTGAATTCTTTATCGCTCGTTCGATTTTTGGTTTCAGTAACATACTGATGCTTTGGAAGTGATAATTTCCTCATTGTGGTGAAATTTATTCATGTGAAAAAGAAATATGGTCTCGATTAATATTTATTCCTACACCAATCAATAGGTACCCTATTAGAACTTTCTAAAATATGCAAAATTTTTCAACTTCACGCCTACATAGTTCCTTCTTTTAGGTTTTCAAAATGTATAACAATATATTTCTATATCCATAATTTTAACGATAATGTACATAATATTATAATCTGGCGATATTGACTTGCGGTACATTATCATTAGGTAAACTTGTTTCTGTAACATCACAAATAACCGCTGAATAAATCAGCCTACGGCTAAATACCTATAATAGAATAGCCTAAAATTTCTTACAAATTCTCAACACAGGTGTGGAATAATCAAATGTACCTACTTCAATGCACCAGTCGCTTCCACATTCAAAGTCTTATGGATATTTCTAATTTCATATTCCATTTGGGATCTAATTTCGTACAACATCATCGGGTGAAAGTCCCTTGCCAAAGCGCCGCTGCATGCGTTGAATCTACCTTCTGCTACGTAAATTGCCGTGTAAGGAACTATCGCTCTTATGTGCCAGTATACTTTGGTCTGCCGTGTGATGGGACTTGTTTGCGTGGTCGGTTCTTGCGGGCACATATTGTTGATGTTATACAGTCCCTGATTCAACGTAAATAGAATATCTTACGGCGTTGAGAGGGTACACACGTGTGCGAATGCTGTACACAAACAAAACTGATTCGTAGAATATGCTTGCGGCTTCTTGAAAAAAAAAATGCGTAGTATTATTTCGTACCTACGTAGTAGGTGCTTAACATTTTATTATACCTAGTGAGGATGTTAGTACATCTAAATTTGTACACAGACAGTTACAAGGGATTTGATTTGTCACTTTCTTAAACTATACAAGAAGCAGCATAAGTTTCAGAAAGAATATATGTACTAGCTGACCCGGCAAACGTTGTTTTGCCAACACGTTACTTACATTGTTTCTCTACTATTACATGCATGCATTACACATAAAACCTTCCTCAAGGATCACCGAAAACTGCATCAAAATCCGTTGCGTAGTTTTATAGATCAAAGCATACATAGGGACAGACGGCGGGAAGCGACTTTGTTTTATACTATGTAATGATAATGATAGTCAAACGCTTGTTTATAGTGTTCTACAAAATAATTATTTTATAGATTATAATCTATTTGTTATTGCACATTGGTAATGCAAAAGTGTAGATAACAAAAAACAACCTTATTGCTCATAACGCAGTAACCTAATTTCAATGATACATTCTTCAGCTAGTAATGCCATAGAAAAATAAATACCAGAAGGGCTTAATGTGAAACATGCTTAAAAAACTGTACCGGCGCATACAATTTCCCTCACAAGTTTCTCACATCAACTGGCAAGTACAAAAGGTACTTTCGCCCCTTACAAAAGTCTCTCGTATGCGCATACAGTACTTATTATGCAGAAAGCAGTTCCTACGGATAACTACAATTTGCTCAGCGCTAAGTGCAAATCTCGGTGGGCGAACGATCGGCCGGTGCTTTCTAAGATACCATACGAAGATTGCTGAGAAAATTTTAAAGCTAGCATTTATTTGTCACACAGTATCATGCCGTATTACACGCAGTATATAATTTCAAAGAAAAAAAAAGGTTCTTCCAACTAGTAACTTGTAGTCGCCACTAGGTTTTTTTTAAGTTAATCTGGTCTGAAATATTTTCCGAAATATGTTCATTCTCTATATCGGCGATGGGCTCACTCCCTGTCTTGTTGGGTTAAACACGCTTGGTGAACTGTGGGCATTTGCTTTAGCAAGTGCCTCTGCCTATCCCGCTTTGGGATTAAAAGGCGTGAAGTGTGTGTATTACTGTTAGTAGGTATACGGGTTTCATCACGATGTTGTCTTTCACCATACAAGCGTTGCGTTGCGTACAAATGCTCTGAAAAAGAGTCCCATTGGTGTGTACCAACGGACGTGTGTCCAGTAGCCGGACTCGGACCTCGCTTTTTATGGAATAGAAGATAATTTGGGGTAAAATACTGTGATAACAGTGGTATTGTGGGTGACAGAATTTCTTTATAAAATGGATAACAAGCGAATTTCACTGACTCCCTTAGTGATGAAAATTGTAAACACAGTTTTATTTTTCTCTATGTAAAACTGAAAAGGTTTTCAAACACGATTTCGTATTGTTATGGCGAATCAAGAACACGATTATGGTGCCGCGATGTCGTTTCTAACACACATAACGGTATTGACATAAACATAAAAAATATACAAGCCGGGCTCCGTATCACAAAACTTACAATTGTAATTTACAATGAAAATTTAACATACATTACGGCGTTTGACAATTGTTTTTTCTCAGTCGCCGTTTTTACGCCGCAATGTACGCTGAACTGACATTTTAAATCGCAATCGTAAGTTTTTTAATACGGGGGCCTGAATTATACTAAACACAGAGAAGTTTTACCATGGGAATACTATTATGTCGTGTAGCCGTGTGGTGACGGCGAATAGAATACATGTGTCACCATCCCAGCCCAACATTCCCGTTGTGGGGCTCTGTGCGAGGCGACCGAGGGAACTCTCTAGAGGACAGGCAGCAGCGCTCTTTGTGAGTTAAATCACAACACCACTGGCATTGGCATTTCACTCCAAATGACCGAAGTCAATTAGGGAGGCCCTCGTCCAGCAGTGCACGTTATCAAAACTTCACAAAGATTTTTTACAGTATCCCGTTGTTAATAAATGAATCAACGCAAGGTCCTGTCGTAGTAAGAAACGAGGTGTATGTATTACGTCAGTTTTGCCCTAACAAATTAGTTTTCGTGTTTCAACATACAACTTTGTATTGATAAGAAACTAAGACAAACTATAATCCCTCTTTAACTCATAAAACCACTTGTGCCTATGAAATTTTCCCTTCAAGCCCAAATTTCTCCTCAAGTACTTTCGTTTCTCTCGCTCTAATCGTATTGATGTAAAAGAGACAAGTGATACCTACTTGGGTAGGTACTGATTAATCTCCGCCGCCTCCATTTGCCTGTTCCTATTACTTATATCTTTGAAACTACGCAACGGATTTTGATGCGGTTTACTTTATCAGACAGTCATTCTCGAGGAAGATTTATGTGTATAATAGATGCATATAATAGCACAGAAACACTGTAAATAATATATATTAGCAAAACAACGTTTGTCGTATCACACAAGATTTTAGACTCAAAAACACAGAATCAATTCAGCTCATAAAATTACTTCCAAACTTATCCATACAATAGTTTTCGGACAAGATAATGCGAAAAGATTCATCAAAGTACACGATGTACCACGATATCGTTCAGTTACAACAAAAGTGACATTTAATGAAATTGAACCTTAACAAAGAGGCATATAAAATATAATTTGCGAAAGCAGCATGTTTCGTTTTGGGTCCTTTTTATTCTAACTAATGCTGTACGATAACCGTATTCGTAGATCTCATACGCAGTTACATCACTACACGCGCTGGGTGTCCTATAAATACGTACATGCACACGTGTTTAATAGTGCACTCTATGTACGTATGTACATATACTACACACTGGAGTGTAGGTATGCTTCATCGCACGTACGACTTACCTACGTACCGTCGGCCACGAAAATGCATTATCAAAGTCAAAGTCAACATTTCTTTATTTCATCGTTATAAGTGCTATAACATACAGATGTACAGTAGCATAACACAAAGCTTGATGAACGTCATTTATGATGCCAGAGCGATGCAACTAACAGAGTTTAGTAGATTTAGGCCCCGAATTATTGGCTGACTGTACACGTGTTTTCATCTTAATACAGAATATCGTAATGAAATAGAACTATCACAGTCATCAGTCGAATATGACCTTATTTTTGACGTGACAACGTTTAGTAACTCGACACTACTGGCTGCATGCACGAAAAAGATGACGTCATTGTCCCGTTCCGCGAGCGAGTGTACTACTACTACTGCAATGTTTGACGTCGTCACATCAAAGTACATACATACACTTCACGCCTCTCTCCCAGAGCTGTAGGCAGAGACTACAGATCTCCATTTGTCACGGTCCTGAATACCCCTTTCGCTTCATCTACATTCATACATCTTTTCATACATGACCTCCGGTTTTGAGTTTAGGTTTCGTAATTTTTACAAACATTTTTGTTTGAATTTCTGTGTTTTGCGACGCTTGTAAAAACTACAGAATCGTCATTGAATCTGTTGTTCGGATGCAACGTAAACTGATATTGTGATGGCACAAACATTGTTGGCACTAACGAAAACGTTCTCTTCGTTTTCAGGTAATGCAATTTCGTGAACTGAATCAAATCAGTTGGATCGGGTGAGTGTAGAAAACAAGGCTATCGGCTCGTGTCCAGCCGTCTCCTATGCTCGTATTTTCCCCTATCAAGATCACCAAACCTTATTCTACCTCGTTCCGTCGGTTTAATTCCACTTTTGGCACGGCGTTACTGCCGCCGAAGGTGGAATTGCCCCGATTTTATTTCTCTAAGATTTAAAACTAAGCCGTTTGGGAAAACTTGGCTGCGATCCTTGTTACCTTACTAGCTTATTTATATGAAATCATTAACTTGTTAGTACAAAAGTTTATGTGCTTGGCCGAGGTAGGTATTTCGCTTTGTTTATACCTATTGTTTTCTGGTCCACGTTGAATTTATGAGATTTGAGTCAGACGCGTGTTTTGAAGATCCTGGGATAAGTTTTGGATTGGATCCTTCGCGTGGAATAATATTTGTAAATCTGGTAGCCTATGTTATTACAGATTAGGTTGAACCTAGTAGGTACCATAGATGCGTATGTTTCATAACATTATAAATGCATAACAGTGTTACTGGAGCGGGTGATTACGTTTATCATTTGCTGCATTATGTAAAAGTGGTACCAGCTACAGAGTCGGCTCATGGTGACTAATGGCCGCTTGTCAGAAGTGCTATCGAGCAAAATGTACCGTGTTATTGGTTTGCGTACTCATCTTCCGTATTGTCCACGACATCTATTTCGTTAGGAAAACGTGTTTCGCGCTCGCTCAACTCAAACGGCGAACAACAACAAAAAAAAAACTGATAACTTTTCTCATTAGTCAAACCAGCTCAATATTTTGTTATCAATATTTTTGGAAGTCCATTCTTATTTTTCGTGTCCGATACACCTGCCATGTCCAAATTATCGGTCCCGATGTATTATTCACGCGACTCGAAAGCTAGAAGATGCGGTGCATTGGCATTCAGAGCCAGGACCCTTCGTTTCTGCGGTTAGCGGCGGATATGCCATCTTTATTTTAAGGGGTCCAACGACTGACGAAAAACAAAAAAAAAACGAGAAGCAACACAGTACAACAAACCACGTGTTCCGCGTTCTACCTGCATCCGTTCCTTCGTTCTTTTTTTTCCCTTTCATTTTTACAATCGATAATAATACCCGGCAGTAAATTTTGAAATACGTTTTTGGATCATCTGATCGTACAAAAGCCTTAATGGTGTTGCTGCGGTCAGGTCCTGCTCGACGTCGACGAGCAATTTCGAGATCCTCCTGTTGTTAGAGAATCACTCGACGTATTATAGTTCGGGGTTCGTTAATATTTCCGTCGACTCCTTCAAAGGCGAGGCGAGCTTTTTGAATAGATCGACACAACATTGTACGTGGAACTTCAAGCGGACACTTAAATTGTAAAAATTCTGGATCAAGAGCAAACACGGGCCCGTAAGTGGGCACACGAAAGGATATGTTCCTTATCGTTTACAACGTCGTAATTAGTTCGAGATTAGTCCGCGATAATGTGTCGTGTTGGGAACGTATTCTCAAACGTTTATGGTTAGTAAACTAGCAGAATTATGATTTTCAAACATTGGTAATGTTTACTCGGACAACTGCTTGCTACCCGGTGGCAACGGCTTTATCGTGCCAACGGACAATATCAAAGCACGTTATAAAAATAAACATTGGTACTAACAAACAATAATATCATTACGCGCGGTAGTAAAGCTGCTGTACTAATGAGGAAATTGTGGCAACATATGCTATCTCTTGACTTTTATAGGTCAGAAAGTAAACTTGAACAGCCATGTATACTTTATAAATGTCACTCAAAATTGACTCTGAATTATTATCAGCCTACGGTGAAGAAAAACTTCTTCTATTTAGATACTCATTCGCCTGTCAGCCGTGTGACGTCATTTGCCAACTATTGTTGTTCAATTATAGTACTTTCTTTTTTTTTTACTCAGTGAACAACCATTTGACTACCATCCTGCCTGATGTTAAGCAGCGATGTGGTCTACGGTGAAGTACACTTGTTCATTAGGTTCACCCCAGTGACTTGAAGAGCTCCAGACTGTACCTAATGCATAATATTTTTCATAATTTTCCTATATTATTACGTCGAGGATCGTCTTGGCTTCAGATACCATAAGAAATAGCCACGATGTCGAATGACTTGCCGGAGTCTGTGTTTCCTGCGCAGTACAGTAAGGTCTTCAAGTCACTGGGGGTGAATAGGTACCTAATGAACAAATGTGCTCCATCGTAGACCACATCGCTGCTTAACATCAGCCAGGATGCTGGTCAAATTATTTTTAACAGTGATAAAGAAAAACCATAGTTCAGGATTTACTGGAAGGGATCGCGCAGCATTTGTCCCCAACCACGAACCGGCTATCACTGTTTTCTTTTTCAGCATTATCGTGTTGTTCATGAATAAATAACACTGCAACTTTAACTATAGCTTCGTGTGACTCTTCGACATTAAAAGCGTCGGCGGCGGTGGCGGATTTTTCTACAAAAGCATTGCCAATGTAATATGAGCTTTACTGTCCTAACGTTTCTATATACGGCAAGCGTCAATGTTACTTGAACCGATGCAGCGGCAGAACGTACTCTGTGCAGCCGAGGCCTGATGTAGTGCTTTCCATTCCTTAACTGTACTGTGACACGTTTTAAGGCCGTATTGTACACATTTTATAACTTTTTGAAATAGTAAGCTTCGACAAACCGCATCGCGAATTTTAGTAATCACCGACTTGACTATGGTCGAACAAGAAAGTACCTGTGCCAATATCACATCAATAAGGTTGAGTTTTGTATATTTTGACAAGTACTTCCTAACTTGAAAGAAAAATAAATGAACTTAATGCTAAAAAAGAAATGTTTTTTTGAAGCAAGCGTTGGATCACCATGCTGCCTGATGTTAAGCGGCGATGTGGTCTACGATGGAGCAAACTTGTTCATTAGGTACCTATTTACCCCAGTGACTTGAAGACCTTCAGACTGTACTGCGCAGGAAACACAGACTTGGTTAAATGTGAGCACACGAAAAGCACAAGCTTTCAATTGAAAATGTAAGAAATTCGCGTTCAAATCTATTAACCCAGTCAAAAGTTTTGAGATAAAATACCGTCGAATTGAAAACATCTTCCTAATTACAAGTCGGTTAAAAAAATGAACCTTCTCACATTTCAACCTTAGGGCGGCAGACGTTATTCTTGACCGACTGTACCGACCTACCTGCCCGTCTGTGACGTCACTGTTTTTTTTTATTCGAATAGATAACTGAATGTTGCCGCCAAGTGACATTGGAAGCGAAATGTCATCGATAACGTCTATTTAGATAGATAGGTTTATGACGTCACGTACATTCAACTTTTTTTTTTCCACAGACTACTGGCTATTTGAAGATTTAGGGCCATTCAGGATATGAACTAGCAACATGTAACTGAAGGTCCATACATTGTCATTTCTAACAATTTATTATACTATGACGTATTTTATTTTCTGTGGCGTATTTTGACAGATTTTCGGGCGGAGAAATGTCATTACTGTCAATTTTTTTTCCAATTGCGGCCGTAACGTTCTGTTCGTCCAACGGACGCGATTGTACCTATGTATGTATGTACTAGTCATACAGTATTTTTTTTAAACACAACTAACCATTCTGCCTGATGTTAAGCAGCGATGTGGCCTACGATGGAGCATATTTAGGTAACTTTTATCCCAGTAACTTGAAGACTTCCAGACTGTACTGCGCAGGAAACACAGACGCAAAGTCATTCCACATCCTGGCGGTTCGCACTATCTTAGCTCCTATGCCTACGCAATAGACAATCCAGATACTATACCAGCTAGCGTATCTTGAACCTTGTAGAACTCATCGCTGCTTAACATCAGGCAGGATGGTGGCCAAACGTTAGTGCATTAAACAAAAATAGTAATCACAAGCAGATTTCGTGAACAAGCAAAAGAACCGGTTTAGAAAGAAAACGATAAAACGTTGTTGAACATTAGTTCGTCTATCTCTAAGCACGTTATCAACACTTTCACTAAGATAAGGGCAAAATGCAGTGACATTTCCAAGGTAGAAGGTTTGTTAACCGCCTGATAAGCTATATAAACGAATGTACAATTATATTTAAACAGTCTACAGTGATTATGCTTTAAACAAACACGATATCGGTGAGAAAAGGCTACGACGAATCGACACCGAGCAAAATTGGATACAGTTACACAAGAAAGGACTCAATACACACTTCACCAGAAACTGAGTTAGCTATACCAGGATGCTAAGTTTCAAAAATTTTATACAAAAAAGTTCACAACAACCTATTTTTTATGTACCCCGACTCAATCCACATGTATTGCGGGTCAACAGCGTATGCAACTTTAAAGCTCAATATCTCCGAAGTAACTTTTCGTGGATTGAGTCCTTTCTGTGTAACTACGTCCAATTATTAATAGCATGACTCCACACACGATCACAATTGACCTCGAACGTGTATCCTGTGTAATAATTTTATTTTTAAATACATTGAAGATGTCAAAATGATTGCAATAAATCACACGCAGATAGGAAAGAAAGCGAGTTTGTATCTACACTATATAAATGGTCAGATAGATAAACGAGTCCTCTCATGGAGACCGCGTCCCGAGAAACGGAGTGTAGGACGCGCCCTCAGGCAGGGTGGACTGACGATATGCGCAAGATGGCTGGCAGCCGTCGAAAACATATCACAGTGGCTTGCAATTGGAGTGGCCTATCCAGCAATGGGTTGATGATGATGACGATAGAGATAGATATCTTGTAACTTGGTTTAGGAATATAATATTGTGTGTTTTCGCTTCAACTATATTTTGATGAAACAAAAAATATTACAAGTGCTGACGTCGTCGTTATATCCACAAGAGTCCTTGATGCAGTTTTTTCTACGTCCTGAACACTTTGTCAATAAGTAGTTACTTGATGGAGGTCAACTTATGAATAATATAACTGATGGTGGTCGAATGCTTGTTTAAAAAAAAACACTCCACTCAGTTAATAAAAACAAACATGTTTCAATTCGGTAGTTCCTGTGATTAGCGCAAACAAACACAACGAACAAGCTCTTTAAGAAGTATGGTAATTATATAGATAAAGAATTACGAAGGCACATATAGTTAAATTAGAGAAATAACTAATTAATAGTATCTTAATATTTAACTAATTTGTTTATTCTTCAAATTCACATTCAAAATGATATCAGGAATCATAAAACTATTGTGTACAAGTAAATAGGTAGATTTTTATTTGTAGATGTTATGCTGATATACTCTGTTATTCAAAATGCGAAATAACAGGAAATGTGACGCATATTACCTAGGCAATAACTTTTAACTCAATTAGAGATTCCTATTCAGCACAAGTTTTATTGTCATATTTACATAAAAGCACAGTAAAATGTTGACGTAACAATTGTTTTAAAACTGCTCGGCAACTAATGGAAAGTTGGTACGCCTAAATTCATATCGCCGAGTGTTTAGGACTTATCAAAACACAACACAATGTACCTACTGACCCAATAATTTGTGGAACATTGGCAAACGTGAGTCACATTCGTGCCCACACGCCGGTAATGCCTAACTGAATTGTCCATCTTCGCTTGGCACGTCAATTTACATATCGATGTAATAAATTACAATAGTTTTATCACGCGGGCGATGTTCTCGCGCAAAATGAACGTGATGCCGACCAACAGCGAAACATCTGTCGATAAAACTTGCCAATGTTTGCAAACACACATGACCACCAGTACCATGCCATCCAACGCTAGGCGCGTATTCAAGGCAATCTATGCGCTATACAGGACATTTAAAAAAGAATAACCATAAAGAAACGTTATAAAGGAAAACAGTCTTCAACAACACAAAACACTTGAATCAATAAAGACACAAGTTTCCAGTTATTTTTAATACTGTAATTATTCAACGCGTACATTATTTTTTCATTGTTGAAAAAAAAAATGAAGTTTCTCAGAACAAACGCTAACTAATTGACGCGGAGCGAAAAAGAACAGAATTCAGCCATTCAAACGGATAGGTATACAAGAAAAACTATATTAACAGGGAAAAGCAAAAAGAAGCTAAAATGTTTCCAAACGAAAAAACCGCATCTAAGATAAGGCCACGTTTTATTGTCACAAAAGTTGGGGAACGTAGACACAGCCAAGTACACCTCCACTAACTTGAATAACTAGGCCTCCGAACCGAGCAAAAGCCTGAGAAGGGAGAGATTCTAAATTTTGCCACATGTCCTGGGGAAATCGCGACTACACGAAATTGGCTAAAACCAGATACCTTTTTATCTGAGCTCACGTTTCGTACAGTACATCTATACAATGCGTATCATTCGAAAATGGTTTCTGTTTAGAATCAATTGTCCACCGTCGTTCGAGCCTCAGCCGCGGCTGCGGATTCCGAGAAAAAAAATTCAATACAGCTACTGAGAGATATCAAGTTACTTGAAAAATTCTTTCCAAGATACGAGAACTGATATTAAGAAGCGCGGTATAACTAATTTCGTGAATTTCTTGAGTGAATATTCTTTGCACCGTCTTTTTCGTATCTTCGACCTTCCATCGGGATGTGTGAATTGAATTTTATTTAGTAGGGAAGTAAATTTCCATAAAACAATACCCACTTAGAACTAAACTACTAATTCAATTCCTAGCAAATCTATTTATATTGTTTTTGCGTACGTTTATTGCTATAATATTGCAAAGGGAACGTCTCATCCATTCGTAACAGCTGCTTCATTTTGCACAAAAGAAAGCCATTTTGTTTAGCAAAACACATTGTATCCACGTTCAGATCATTAATTCACCCTTTCTCAATACTAATATCAACTGTCTATTTGCTGATTGAAAAGGTTCACCCAAGGCAATATATTTTAATCAACCTCCTTCAAGGTGTACGCAGACATAAACGACAGGTGGAAGGAAACCCGTCGTAGAATTAGATAGGCATATTTTTTTTGTACGACTATCGTCCACATATTTTGTGATAATCTATCTTAACTATGCCCATCAAAACATGCGATCATAATAGTGCTTTTTTTACGCTTTCCACTCGCACGTCTGTTTGAATTTTGATCGCCACTTTTGAAAAGACTCCTTTTGACGTGGAGCTCATCTTACCCTGGATTCAGATTACTGCACCGAAAATCTATTCATCAAAACGTTTGACGTCCACGTCGCGTTAAATTCACGCTTCTGTATACATTACCATTTATTCGGAGTGACTTTTCTTCCGGATCACGTCCCGGCTGATCCGATACTTCGGATTCAGGCTACTTGTCTTCATCAATTACTTTTTTTATACCAACATCTATCTAATAAGCCCTCTCAACGTCTACCTTTGATAGATGATCTTTAAATACTTCTTGATGTACCTTTGTAGGTTTATCCTGGTTGAGGGCAAAGGGACTGCCTTTCCTGATGCCATCACTACTCTTTGGGCTAATGCTTTTTTTTCTCTCACCGCCTTAAGTTAATTCTGTCTTTGTTTCGTACGGTTAAGGTATACTATCGCTTACTCTGTACTTGTTCTATGGGTACATTTAGTTTTATATTATTAATGAGCCTTAAGCTCCATCGTCTTTTTTTTTGTCGCAAATTACAATTATATTAATTGCCCGTGTTTGTCATTAATACTAATTATTCTGGTACGATTACAAGTTGTTTTTGTTGCTTTTTTATTTGTTTTGAGTTTGTTTAAGTAATATGTAATAATAGGCACTAATGTCCACGTAAAACTGGTATTCGTTTAAAAATGTGGTGCAGCTCGACAACGACTATTACGGCTTCATTTTCCCGACTTTGTCTCATTAGACGTAATTTTTTACGTCCCGGAGTTAAGAGTTTCCCTTTGCACTTAGGAATGTGTTTTAAAAGTGCCATCCAGATTACATTTAGTACATTGTTGCTTTATTCCTAGAAACGATCGATTTCAAATTATTAAAACTCTTCATGACAAAACAGCACAAATTTATCTTTAAACGAAAATCCTCTATCTAGACGATTCCTAAGAAACGCTCGCGTGTTTTGAGGACAAGCATTATCTATATAAGCTTGATACGGAGAAAAAACACAAATAATCCCCGAGCCTACAGATTCTTTAATCTCCGACAACCGTTCCCCGCGTGTCATACGTGACATTGTTTATTCTATTTTCGTTATCATACATTGAGTCCACTATACGGGGCAGTTAAGGATCTCCCGATCTTGCTTTATGATCGAAATCCCCTCGAAATGTACGCACGGCTTTATTTCTAGAGTCGTTTCTCGGCGACGTACGTGATTTCGCATAAGTCGTACCCTGTGTGAGGACATTGGGTGTTATTAATTCGACTTAACCTCGATTTTCGACCTTACTCGTACGATTAGAGAATTTGAGAGGTGGTACGTGTTGATTTAATATTTTACTCTTTTTTTTAACATGTACAGAGTATATAGCGAAGGATAAACAGTTTTGATATAGTTTTTTCTTTGTGTGGTTGATTGTATATTTACAATGTAATATTTAATTTCAGGTAAGCAAAACCGGTGTACTAGGTGTATACAGTTCTTGAACCCGGCGGGAACCTACTGTAAGTTTTAAGAGTCATTTTATAGCTCTTTTAGCGCAACTACCTGTAAAACAGTATAACATTTTAGTGCCATAACAATAAATTTAACATAATGCAGTTTGAAAATTTGCTGCATTTTACAACTTTTTACTTTATTACAGCAATTTCATGTTGCATTTTCAGATTATGTTGTTATTTGTAATAATAGTTGTGTGTTAATGTGTGTGCATTATTGATACGTATAAAGGCAAACGCTATCGAATGAGGTCGAAGTTATTAAAGTCTTAGACTGGTTTGCGTATTGTATTAATTTGCTTCTATTAATGTGCACAATTGTTTGTCTAATTATGATTTATATCAGTTAAAATATTCCAAGTCCATAACAATTCAAGGGCAACGCAACATGTATATTATGTATCCAATCACTGTATTATTAAAGTACCTCCACAATATTTTGAGCTTTCCTATAAACGTTTATAGACTGACAGAAATAGAACTGTTTTTTTTTACTCTTCCTATTAAACAATTATGCCCACTTTATAGGGAAACATCATTCAAAAGATCAAAATCACATAAAGCTTAAGTGGTCAACACTAGTATAAATAAAGGACATAATGAGGAAGTGACTCATTAAGACGACGACAAACGAATTGATATTGTCACTTAAAAAGTATACAAACGGAAATAGACGCACGCTATCAGGGAACCCGAGCCAGAAACGCTGCTAGTTCATACGGTGCAAACGACTATAGGTACTAAGATCTACGAAACGCCACAGGAATACAGGCCGATGTTGCTTATCCTAGATTGGACTTGATTAACCCAAATCAAATCTGATTTCAACAATTGACACTAGTTATAGCAAACGCAGCTCCTATTGCAGAAGACGCAAAGTACCATATTAAAAAAACGACAATAGTTTATTAAATTAATGCCACGAATAGGTCGACATCGGTAAATCATTTTAGTTTAACTAGCGTTGACGGGCATTTCGCAACGTTATTGAGTTGTTAAGGGCCTTTTATTTAAGTGATAGGCATTTCAAGGGACACTCTAACAGATGGCGTACAAAAGACAAACAGGAAAATTTCTTAAGAGATAAAAATGTATGACAATAAGAGTATATTCTTAAATTCAATTGCTCAGCTTCAGGTGCCCGAAGATAATGGCTTTTCTTTCGAAAAACAAAACTTCGGCGGGCTGATTGATTTTCGCAAAATAAACTGAATCCACCAAACTTTGATCATCACAACGTTTACTTAACAAAGTTGAGTGTTGCCAATTCTGAACTTTCGCCGTTTATTGTCAAAGCTATCGGTTTCTCATTACTAACCATCAGTCAATGTCTTGTTTATATTCAAATTGACAAATTGTGACGACTCTCAAGCCAACTACAGTGTATAACTCTTTCTTGGCAGGAAGTGGCAATAATTTTTTCTATAAAGCACTCAGAAATTCCACGGACAAAAGAAAAACAATCTTCACCACCTTAATTTCATAATTAATATGCTAAACTCATAACTTCGCGAAGAAAAAAGGAAAAAATTACTCGGAAAATCCGCAACTGATGACGTAAGGGGGAGAAAAAGCAGTGCATAGGCAACCCTTTGGGCATTATTCTTTTTTTTTTCACCAACCAACATAAAATTATGAAGTATAATGAAGAGTTTCGGACGTGACAAAGTATCCACAACCGCGCTAAGTTAACACCCATTGCGCAAGTTTCACGGGAAAACTTGTAATGATAATGGGTAACTTGTGTGGGGTTTGAAGAGTCCTCTAACCATTTTGAAGGGAAGTAACTTAGCATTAAGCATTCGTGGTTCTCTCGGAGCCAGTTAAAATTTTCACTCGCTAAGCAAAAATTCTGTCCGCACCGAATTTCTCTTTCAGTCGCAGAGACTCCTCGAATTCCTGAATAAAATTTACATCGAGCGGTCCATACAAATTACCATTTTGCGACTTACTCTTATTAAATGTTCCAGAAAAAATATTGCTCGCCAAATGTTTGGGAAAATTTCTCGGCTCGCGACTCATTAAAATTAATGTTTTGTTTTTGATGCTATGAGTGATTGTGGCTCTTCCTTCCCGCTCTGTGAGATTGTCTACTTTTTTTCTTTCTCTGTGCGTTGCTCATTGTCTACTGCACTTGGCATCTCGGTTGTAAACTTTAATGACTATAGACGAAAAATTTATTTCTCAAAGTTCCCGAACATCCGACCCCAAATTACGCAGACCATCTACGCGGACAGAGCGGACTTGGTTCTTGGCAGGCGAATGAGGGGCTGCATCCAAAAAGTAAACGTCGCCTCTTAACGCAGGGTGTGATATAGTGACAACTTAGTGAAGATATTTGGCAGGCCATAGCACAGCCTAATGATCCGGTAGATTGTGGTAAAGTGCCGCAATGAAAATATCTAAATGTTGCCAACTGGAAAAAACACTGGGTGTGAAATGCCCGACTATTTTTCCTGGCAACCGAGTTGATATTGAGACAATTGAGTCTGTTAGTTCCTTAAGTGGCTGTGATTCGATCTTTCCCTTTTATTGTTATAAAAAAGGAGCGGCTTTTTTTTTCTCTCGTGAAAATGTCTCCATCGCGGAGTAAAAAGATGGTCTCCCGTTTTTTATGTCATATTCCGCCGGCCGCGCCGCCATGTTGACCGTCGATCTTTGATTGTGTTCGTATTTCAATCGTTATTTGCTTTGACTCTTGACACTCTATAATGTTGTTGAGCAGACGTTTCGATACGCACTTTTCATTAATCAACATAATTGACAGACGGACGGCGGGCGGGGGTGTCCCGGGGATATCCGGGTGTGTCCGTCGCGGCGCTGTCGGCCGTGGCGGGGTGTCACGTTGTCCTCGGCCCGGCGAAAAATCAGCCATTTTCTGATGCTAATTGGAACGAACAGTCACAGGATTTCTTTCCTTGCGTTGAATATTTTTTTTTATTAGCTCAACGTCCTTTTTTCTATATATTTTTTTTTATAAACTTTAAAGACTCTACGACTGAAGAGGTAAGGGATTTTGGGTGCTTAGACAGCATTATTCGAGATAGGGCAGTTACAAAATCCAGTTCATTTTTATGTAGAAGTCATAACGACTTCGAACTAAACTGCCCACCCTACACTAATTTTATATTTATCTATGTAGCTTACCTTATTTGAAATTGCATATTACTACATTTCATACCTCTTCCTTACGTCACACGTAACGTTACCATTACTCAACCCTAAGCATATGAAAGGTAAACTTTAATCTTACGTCTTCCGAGCCATTCCATGTAACATTACAAGTATCAATATTATTGAACATTCAGTTTGTGTACGTACAAGATCGTCAACACTAAAATTAGCTCTTTTTCCGATCCGAAAATATCCTTATACAGGCGGATTCACTCCACTTCAAAGGGTGAACAAGAAGTTCGGCTGAGGGTATCTTTACTCGGAACTTGTTGTAACGAGTTACGTGAAGTTCCCGTTTGATCACTCATACTTATCACGCCATTATTATCGGGGAGACACAGTAATACCCAATGGGAATAGGGCTGGCACAAGTGTTATTGGATTTACCGTCTTTGTGCTTTGTACGAATGTGTAGTGGTCAGCACGTCTGCCTCTATTCCATAAGGTCGTGGGTACGATTCTCACCGCTGACAGTTACTTAGGTGATGAGCTTTTAAGTACTTGTTGGATGTGTCTGGGTGTTTTATTCATGTAAGTACCTATGTGTATTTCGTTGTCTGAATTCCATAACACAAGTACTTTAGCTACATGGGATGAAGGCAATGTGTGTGTTGTTGTAAAATACTTATTTATTTGTGCAGACTTTAATCGTGGATCTCTTATACAAAAGTAGGTACAACCAAGAAGTTAATTGTATTATTTACATACGTCACTTTTAAATTTACCAACTGCTACTTTTCTTTTCTAATTGGTAAACCATTATTGCGTAGTCCAAAATAAAGTAGCGTACCTTTAAATATTTGTCGAAAAAATACTGTAGAAACAATAAGTGTTCTTATTGACGTCGGCAACCCTGATCGGCGAAAAAATATCCGATAGCATAGTGGGCGACCATCTCTTTTTATTTATTTATTGTCTCTTTTCCCCAAATGAGGGACGCTCAGGATTTACTTGACAAATTACTTTCTTTATCCTTAAGGGTAGAGGCTATATCGATACTTAGTACGGCTCAACCTACGGTTCATTTCACCGGAACTTGACTACTTCTATTGCGGAGTCCTATGCCTTTAGAGGTCAAACTCCTACGGTTGGTGAGGACCTAAATCTTTCCCTGGCTGTATGTTTACGCAAAACTTCGGCGCGAGTAATTTGGAAGCCATTTTTATTAACTTTTACCTCGACGCACAAAGTTTGGCGTATTGGGTTCTAGAGTTTCGTAGTCTGCTTTTTTCTCCTTCTGAAATTGTTTCTTTTTTGTTCACGCTGTAACTAAGGTACCTAGGTACTAGAGGAACACTGACTTTTTTTGAAAAATCACGGATTTTTAATTAAGTTCTCAATTTGGCGTACCTTTTTTTTATACGTGTAACCTCAAAATGACTGGATGAAGCGATTTGGATGATTCCTTTTTTTATAAGAGGCGACCGAGGGAACTCTCCAGAGGACGGGCAGAAGCGCTCTCTGTGAGTGAAACCACAAGACCACTGCGATCGCCAACCCGCCTGCCAAGCGTGGCGATTATTATTGGCATTTGCCCCCACATTCTCCTCGAAATCATTTCGGGACGCCCTCGTCCAGCAGTGGACAATGATTGTTTACATTGTACCGAATACGTTAAAGTGATTATTATTATTATTATTATTTCACTCAAACGAAATATCGCCGAAGGTTTTCTAATTTCAACATCCAGCGTATTGACGAACTGTACATAGGTACATAGGCTCATACAAATTTTATGGCCATATTTGCATAAAGGCCCTGCGTAACATGTCGAGCTTCTGTTAAAAATTACACTTTACTAAGACCGTGTAAAGTTACATTGCGCAATGTAATTAAGGCCCCAGGTACACTCGGCCAGTTGTGAACTAAATTTAAATTGAATTTATGACTCGACAATAAAAGCCTTTAACAAGAGAAGTGTTGTGGTGTAAAAAAAAAGCATAAAGTGGCTTACGGACTTGGTCTTTTTAGGTTTTAGTTAAGCTATTGTTATACAATCTTTACAATGAAGTGTATTGTTTTGTTTTAATACGTAGTAATAGTTTAGTTAACCGTAGCCGTAAAAGATAACTTAACAATATAAGTGGTAAGCCTTAAATTGCAATGAATTGCTTTATTCTATTGTGCTACCTATTTTATCGATACTTAATGTTTATTACATTCATATAAATATCAATCCCCAATACGTTGCGACAAGTCCAATATTGAAAAACAGTGAAATTAAAAAAAAACTATATTATAAGGAAACACTATTTCCGCCATCAATCGATAGTTACGGGATTAAAAATAAAAACAGTGCGTGCCGTGCTCATACGCACTTAATCCACGGAATCGTATTAGCAGGTTCTTGTGCGAGTAACTGGCACGGTGTAAGAGGGCCCTAATCCGCTCAGCATTGAAGCTAGTCCACCCACGCAACGCAAGCAAGGTTCCATCGTAATCTTATTACACTCAGTGTACATGTGTGTAATCGATCTTGCCACGTGTAATTTTTGTGTTTATATGCTTAATCCTTTAACTTCGTATTGATGTAGTATAAAACAAAGTCGCCTACCGCCTGTCTGTCCCTATGTGTGCAAAACTACTAACATGTTTTTATGCGATTTTTAAGATTAAATAAAAAACGGTGGCGAAAAGTTCCGAAAATTAAAAAAGTTATTTGGTATCATGGAATGCCCAACTAGTTATTTTTAGTGTGCAGCGTTTGACCACCATCCTGTCTGATGTTAAGCACCGATGTGGTCTACGACGGAGCGCGCTTGTTGAGTTATGGTAACATTTTTAATTTGACAAAGCATAATTGTCGTCAATCAATCAGTCAAAATTCTCCGTCGTCGAAGTGCGGCCTAAGACTCTATTGTCCCTTACAACATGTTGTATGGAACCAGCATCCAGTGACCATGTACCCGTGGCCACATCTATCACCTGAATAAATGAACAGCAATTGTTGTTATGACAATATCATGAATATGCAGTTACATTCTGATTTAATCTGAATATGAAATTATTGTTCTGAGTCCAAAGTCTAAGGACCGTATTTTAAAACCATAATCGGTACTTGAGAACAGGCCCCGTACCAACGAGGCCTTAAAGTAATATAATTTACGCTGTGTGACAGTGACAGAGATATACCACTCATCTAGCGGTATCCCTTTCACACAGCTAGAACAACGTTACTAAGACCTCACGGTACAGGGATCTGTCGTTTGTCTCTTTTACACTTACTAAGCAACTTAAATCTGATTTGTTTATTAGTAGGACCCTAAGAGTATTGATGATTTTGATAACTAATATAGTACTTTTGACACTATTTTTGT
Source organism: Conopomorpha cramerella (assembly GCA_012932125.1). NCBI lineage: Eukaryota > Metazoa > Arthropoda > Insecta > Lepidoptera > Gracillariidae > Conopomorpha > Conopomorpha cramerella. The sequence continues at coordinate 45,703 of SJJU01072585.1, forward strand.
TCTTATTTGAGATTTTACGGTAATTTTGATGTTTTTTTTTTCAATATAACTATATTTCAAACTAAACATAATAAACGAATTAGAAACTTTGGTTAATTTTCACGCTACAATACCCGTTTTAAACTTTTAACATCATGTCAGTGCGCGTTTCCTTAAAAAAATATTACACATAAAAAGCCCGCAAGTAGTTATTTGTGATAGCATTTCCACTTAAATTGAAAACATCAATAGAGAAATAATAACAACAATAATCCAATAAAAACAGTTAAAAAAAACATTCGAACAGGAAAAAATAAATAAATAATTTTGGGGCCAAATCATTTTTTTTATAGCCACATTACGTGTAATGAACTGAATTAACAGATACACATGCTCCCAATACACCCGTCCCAAGGTAGGAAATGCCGTGAGACCGAAGGAAGGCCAGCGTTTGTTACCGTTTCGGTTGGCCCTGGTAATGAGAAATAATAATCAGGCAACGCAGACATGCGAGTGGTACAACTTCAGCCGCATATGGAATTACACCATTTATAATTGAACTCGTGTTTACTACAAGTTCACATACAACAAAGGCTCAAGTTAACATATCGCACATTACCAACCAAGGCCGCATCAACGATGATCGGAATCTTTTAGATCGCCAATTGAAGAACGCACAGCCTTAACCTATAAGGTATCTATGACAAAATTTTACCATAATCGGGCATATCTACGCAATCCTGAAATTGCGATCTAGGTGTTGTTGTTTTTTTTTGTTGTTTTCTATGGACGGACGAAGTTTTTGTCTATTTTTTTTTTTCGGTCAAGATCGTCCCGACAATGCGTTTCGAAAGGCGCTTGTTTGAGCCGCGCACGAGTGTGTAATTTTATTTTGTTCGTCGGCTGACGATGTTAGAAAAAAAAAATAAAGAACATAACACATGCTTGGCCTCGACAAATCAAAGTGGCGTAAGTCACAAATTATCAATTTCGAGGACCTTTCCCTTTATTGACCGACCGTTACTCTTTCCGGGTGTAGTAGTCGAGTCCACCCCCTCCCTAATTCCTCCCGAACACTCGTCCCCCACCTCCAGCATTGTCCTTGCCAACAATTTATGGCAACAATTTCGTAACTGCAGTATTATAGTGAAAATAATTTATTTTCCGCCGAAAATGGGCCTAAGTGCTAACGCCTATATTGAATTATATTCGGACGCGCCTGTTCTTCCCTCACGATGTTTGTGGACTTGTTTCGCCGCGGAAAAAAAAATACATAAGTATTTTCACACATTGGATCGTTTATTAGATAAAGGCGGTCCCTTTTTATGTCAGTCAATATTGCTATCACGACAATAATGGGCGACTTGATTCCTTTCGCGGCAACACTTATTATTGTTGTGATTTTTTTTTATTTCCTTCGCCAAAATACAGTCTCTTGTGACCGTGTTAGTAGTTCGATGGGTACTTGCCTGTAATGATTTTATTTTTATTTTAAAAGCACTCGAAACCGGAGGTCATTTATGAAACGATGTATGTATGTATATGAAGCGAAATGGGTATGTCAGGACCGTGACAAATGGAGATCTGTAGTCTCTGCCTAGTGCCTACACCTCTGGGAGACAGGCGTGAAGTGTATGTAGGTATATTAAATTAGGTTACCTGGATGAAATCGCTATGAGCGATATGGTCGCCTTTTGTAATTTTTCCATTGTATTGTTTTTTACATTCGTAATGTACAGTGTGCAATAAAGAGTATATTCATTCATTATATTATTTTTTAAGATTTCCAGTTACTCTCGTTTCGTTTTTAAAGGTTAATTTCGATTATGCTTAGGTGTTACATTTAGTTACAATGTCTAATGCGATAAAGCAAACAACAATGGCGGGTGAATTTTACACCAAAACAAAGCTGTCGACATCAAGAGTCCAATTTTCCCCTCGCCTGCGTTTTATCAAATTTTCGTATGGTTTCTTAACATCTTATTCGGACAACACTCCTTGACGAGTAAATTAGTGAAGTAATTGCTTATAACTCGACCATTGTTCCACGATTGCGTTCGAATTTAGGGTTCCGTGGTAGTATTGTATTGCGACCATGTTGGTACCGTTTTAATTTAAAAAAATTGAATGATTGTGAATTATCGCATTTATGTATTTTTATGGACTGATGATATACGCAAGATGGCTGGCAGAAGCTGGATGCGAGACGCCGAAAACAGATCACAGTGGCGTGCAATTGGAGAGGCCTATGTCCAAGCAGTGGACAAGTATGGGCTGATGATGATGATGATGTATTTCAACACGCAATGTGTATAGTTTTCCATCTTTCTTTTCTTAACCTTCAAGTTACAATAAATTAATGAGAAATATTCCAAGAGCGCGTTTTTTTTTTTCTAAAACAGCGACATACAATATTATGAAGTCTCAACTTATAAATATAATATAAACTTGCCAGTTATTTCACATGAAAAAACCTACCTAGGAACAGCTGCTGCTGGAGTTAGTTTTTCCATCTAAACTGGTTCAGTTTATGCGTAGATTATCTCTCTAGAGACGTACAACTGTGGTCTCTGTGAAATTAACAACACAGTGTAAATTGAGCTAGTGATTCCTGCAACTATACGCAACGACAGCTCAGACTAGACTGCGTACCGCGTAGAGAGACTGTGGCCGCGTCAGTACCATTATTATCAATGATTGAAGCAAAAAATGAAACAATAGATTTACTGTTGACGGCTTTACTGTGTGTAATAAACGGGTGTTCAATAATTATGTATGAATGTGCGGCACTTCTGGCGTGACCTTTACCAGAGGCAAGATCTTTTTTCGTCATAAAAGCGAGCTAAGTGTGTATTACACTATGCTATGTGTGGTGGACTGATTATATACGCAAGATGGCTGGCAGAAGCTGGATGCGAGAAGCCGAAAACAGATCACAGCGGCGTGCAATCGGAGAGGCCTATGTCCAGCAGTGGACAAGTATGGGCTGATGATGAAGTGTGGATGAAGTGTGTATTAAAATTCTTGGTATACCTATCGGTTCAAATGGGTCCGTCGCTTGGCGGCCATCTATCGATACTATGATGTGTAATGGAATTTTAATGTGTCTCGTTCGATGTCAATTGAATTCCACTGTCTTAAGTATCGGAAGTACTTGAGAAAATACTTCACATACTCTTTGCAAATCATAACTGAAGGGGATATTTTTTGGCTCTTACAGTCACGCTTTATATTTTGTGATTTTATGTTCTTCACTGCTTACATCCCTCATCTAGCTACCACACTTCGTACACTTAGTATTGTCAATAATTTCTATTGTGTGTTAACAAAAATGTTTCACGGACATAAATCTTTCCTTCCAAACATACCATCAAAATTTCTTCCATTTGAGTCGCACGTTGGAATTCCGTTGTTTGAGAAACCGTGCTACGGTGCGGCCACCCCTCGTCCGTATACCACGAACAGTGGTTTCCGAACAGCTCTCCAAACGAAAGAACCATTTACATTAGTTATGCATTCCCCTTTTCATCCACGCCGTGTGCCGGAGCCAATTACTAAAATCTTCTATTATTTCGAGCGTCTAAACATGAAGCGAGGGAACAAAAATTTTGACAACCAAAACATTTTTGAACTCCGCGTTGTGAACGACTAGTACAGAATGGAACAATAATGTTCAACGAAAACTTGTTTACAGCACTGTGGCGTAGTAAACTCGCGTGCGGTAATCATATTCAAAAGGGAACTTTAGGAATCGAGTGCCTGGAAATCGTAGCGCGTTTACATGGTGACGTTGTCTCGGCAAATATTTAATTTCGTTTTGCGATAGGAAGTCGCCTTTGTACCCCGTGTATTGCATGAAATACACCTTTCAAACATTCCCTGGACTTTCACGTGTAATTCAAGATCAACATTAGCCAAATCGGTCCAGCCGTTCTCGAGTTTTAGCGAGACTAACGAACATCAATTCATTTTTATATATATAGAAGAAGAAGATTTTCAAGAAACAGTCATCAGTTCTGCGAAGCATAGAATAAGGAAGTTAGATCCCGAATCTTAGAAATCTAAAAATATAACCCACGAAGAAAAAACAGCCAATAATATCTCAGGCACACATTCAGTTGTTACATACCTGTAAATTGAAGGCAATCACAATACCACATAACATTAAGCAACTACCCACTTCATGCGCACAACAGGCAATGAAAAGAATAGAAATTTCCTCGCTGCTAGTACAATTTCGTCCGTCAGTGTAAACCATATCGCTAGCGAGAGATTTTATCTATTCAATGGATGGTTATAGTTACGAAACGTTAAAAACTGGGAATCAACGCTATCTCCATCTTGATTCGGGGGTTCGGAGCAAACGAGCGTCGTTGTGGCGTTTTACTTACTTGCTTACCGTTTTAATGATACTCTTTCCGAGCCCCTTGTACCAGTAATGTGTAACGTACCTATAGCCTGAAGCTTTTTGATACACTGTGCAATATTATGGGGTCTTTGAAAAAAAAAATAAAGTCTTTGGCATTATATTGCCGGAGTCTGTGTTTCCTGCTCAGTACAGTCTGAAGGTCTTCAAGACACTAGAGTGAATAGGTATCTAATTAACAAGTGTGCTCCATTCTAGGCAACATCGCTGCTTAACATCAGGCAGGATGGTGGTCAAACGTTATTTTTTTTTGTTTAAGAACAAGGCTTGTTCTTAAACAAAAAAAATAGAACTGTTTGTCATTTGATCTAACAAAACTCCACCCATACGAAAGTAGTATTTACAGAAACTAGATGAATATGGCAATAGCATAAAATGTCCTTTGAGCAGTTTCAACACCAGAAGGCTTACAGTCTCAATATTACGCACTTACAGCATTTCGAAATGATTGTATTGCAAAATCTTTAATAGGACAAAAGCCCTGTTTATACAAACTCATTGCTTACTTGGACACGTTTAAGTATACACCATGTGCCTTGTACTATACCTCGATTTACATATTACTTTGTTCTCCCATCAGGTCAGGTTATGCTTGCTTTTGGTTGTTCCACTTCTACCTTTAGTCACTCACTGAATTCCCTTAAAAGATCGTCCCTGGAGAGCGCAAAAAAATCAACATGATTCATAAGAAATGGGGTTCACATTCTAACATAATCGTAAAGTATAAAAATGTATGGCGATTTGTATGGAAATGATGCGGCGCCGTAACCCCGGAGTTAATGGAATGGGATTTTAAACTGCCTTCATGAGAACGTCTCAGGGGGTAGTGCCGGATTTTGTGAGAAAAAAAAATCGCTCCGATGATTGACGTAATGTTTACAACGGGCAATTTAGTCGTCAGCATAATATTGCGTACCATAAAGTCCCCATCTTCTATCGAAACGAAAACAAATTTACAAACGCCTATAATTCTCGCCATGTTGAAAATAGATTACATACTTGCAGACAAACATGAAGGGAAACCTCATTTCGATAGCACGGTGATTTAATTTCCTCAATGTGCATTAAAAACAATAAAAGTTTCGACAGATCCATACTATTCGATCAATAAAAATTTGGGGCCCGAGGCCTTCAAACGAACGCTGGAAATCGTAATAGAACGTAATCATTAGTGGCACTTGGCCCTCTTTTCACCAAGACCTTAACTATATTGCTTGTACTTAAAAAAGATCTAATCTTATTTATTTAATAAGTACTCAACTGCTACTTACAGGCGTGAAACTAAGGTCCGACGATGTTGTTGCGTCATTGAATTATGAGCTTTCGCGTTTCAACTTTAAGTTGTATATTGCTTTGCATCATTCTGACCTTAGATTTCAAGGCAAGTGGACGTGCGTCTCGATTGTCCTCGAGCGCAGCGCCTTTTACTTGATATTTACAATAGATATTTCCAGTAAACCATAAGTCCTGCCAACGTTGTTAGATACAATCTAAAATAACCTTTGTGGCTTCGCAATAGAGATCTAGGATAATGTTCCTCGGAAGACTTTGAGAGATGAAGGTTTTGGATTTGTGTGTTACTGTAATTATGTTTAATACAGATAATAAATCTTGCTGTTTTATGTAGTGTCAAAAATCAATTTGGCACAGCTGTCATTATAGAGATACATTTCAGATACTAGACCGAGTCCAGTAACCTCTAATACCTATCAAGTTACTTTATTATATATATTTAAAAACCGAAACACTACCAAAAAACTTACCACAGATAAAAAATTGCGATATAAAATTTTATCTCTAGACATTAGCCTAATTATATTCGAAATAAATTGCAGATAGATATCTATACTTAATGTTTGTTTGCGGTTAATGGAAAAGAAACAAAATTAATGAACTAAGTACCTATCTTTGCCATTCGTGGTGAAGTAAACCGAAATTACAGCAATAAGTACAACGGTCGAGCGGCAAGTTTGCGCTGTAATGGGATCCACAACCCTACATTCAATAACTTAAGAATGAAATTCCCTCGTAGATGGTCTAGTATTACAAAAGAGGAAAAGAGAAAGAAGAATCCCGTGTGCAGGATTAATCGGTTCCCTGATAGCGCGGAGATTCGATACAATACTTATTACATTGCCCGATCTCAGACTGGGGTCATGGTGGTGTATTCTAGCGATTTTGTATGAAAATCTTACGAAACTTAGTAAACAATCTTAAGAACCAGGATATTTTTTGGGTATGAGTTGACAAACTATGACAATATAATTTTTCGAGAAGTCCTTCGACACGTTATCCAAGATCTAAGAAACTCTTTCCACAAGAAGGATTATTTTTGAAGCGTTAAGATTGTACCGAGAAAACGCTTCTACTCAGTCCTCGCCTTAAAAGAACAAGGTCGGCGAAATATGATCTTCAGATCGCTCGTAATCGTTCTTTCCAGTCGGTTGATCGACCCTAGTTACTGGCGGACGGCACACATATCAGTCATACGCCTCTGCTAAATCTGGCAGGCAGGCGATAGATGACTCTGTGACAGAAAAAATGGCCAATAAAACTTTCGACAACGTCGCCGGGTCATCTCCACGCACGATCTTTGCGGATTCGAACCTCAAACATAACCATTACAACCACACCGCTCTTGAATCCCAATTTAGCGTTTCAGACAAATGAAATGCAAATGGACACCCGAAGCAAAATTATGCAATTTATGCTGTAAGCACACGCAATGTTCTAATGAAGGCAAATCCAAAACGGTGCCTTAGACAAAACGAATATTAATTTGGCATTTGACATTCGCTGAGGCAACATTTTAATATAAAATACACACACAACGCCCACGTGTCAAGTTCATCTGAAACATGTTACCATTTATAGCAGTAACGGGTTGTCTAGGTTTCGACAAATCCGTTGAAACATTGCCTATATCGAGGTTCTTTTTTCTGCAACACTTTATATGGATGTTTATTATGATAATAAATGGTTTAATATCTAATGCGTGTGACATGGTTTCGTCTGAGCAGTGTTTTATGCTAATGTTAATAGGTAATGCTTTTAACTATAATATTTTTAACAGAGTTGGCAAATGTGTTTCTTGTTTGTTTTAAGTCTGTTGTAACAACGCCTTGTGTTAGATTTATTTCGTTTTAGACTTGATTTACATTGTCTCAGTTTTACATAGTTTTGTCATCGTCGGGAATTTGGTTTTCTGTTTTCATTGTACCTTCACATACCAGTGGCGTGCACTGGCTTTAACAACAAGGTAGGCAGTAATCCCCACGGATTGACACTTATGTGTAGGTAATTTGTCTTTACGAAATATAGGTTCCTACTCTTCTACTCACCCACAAAACACAGGACCTTCGTTAGAATATGTCGTTAGTACAACAAAAAAAGATCTAGCAATAACTCAATTATTAGATCGGGAAGCCAAAATCCTAAGGTAGGCAGTGTCTTTTTGCCTATATGGTGTGCACGCCACTGTCACATACCTTAGGTGTTATAGACACAGGGTTTTGTGCATCTTCAGTGTCCAAAAGTGGGCGGATGAAAGTAGGGGTGGTTGATATCATTGGGGTGTGTGGGTGTACTCCCAACCCTGCAGTGGATGCGAGGCAAGAAGTTAACATGTGTTTTTGTCAAAATCAAATTTAAGTAACACGCACGGGCTCTGTAAGCGGCGTTTTAATCTAAGAGAGCCCCGGGAGTTTTTCGGTTGAGTTTCGCCGAGTTAAATTAAATTCCGTACGGATACAAATTATATTAACCGGCACTCGGGCAGGATTTACGTTGGCAACCGTACAATATATATATATAAATATATTTCACATCGTCTTTTTTTTTTATTCTCTTCATATTATTCCTCTTTCCTCGATAAATATTTAGCAACGGTGCATTATGCATCACGCGGCTGAAATACATCACGTATTTCTTTAAATTTCGAAATGGTAATGTTTTGGAATACGCTTATGGCGTCCAACAAACGGAATGCTAGTAAGGGATGCCGTGTAGAATCGATATGCAGCATACTTGTTGATTATGTACCATTTTTCTTCGGCTCGGTTCGTTTTTTTTTTTATTCTTTTTGTTTTGGTATTGTGAGAAATCCGCCGGGGTCGGTGAACTTCGCCACGAAGGAGTTTGCTTGGTGATAAAAATTATGAATACGGAAATCAGTTGGGACCCTTGCGTCGGCGATTTGAATTTCATTTTTTTTCTTTTCTTTTACGAAATCGGACGGCGGGACGTCATCACAGGGTGTTCCGGTTGTGTACGGCGTGCTTTTAAGTAGGATAATGCGTAGATATTTATTTCGGAAGTTCCTTTTATTATGTATGTTTTGTTTTTGCAAAGTGGGTTGTTCACGTTTATAAATCCTACTAATATTATCGTTTTTTTTCATTTTACTTTTGGTGTTTTATAATTTTTTTTTTTGTAAATATATGAGCTACACTATTTGTATTGGCCGTAACTGTTAAGATAGCGTAAGCTTGGTAAATAAATGCGAATACAGAGTTTGGATATATGGATGTTTGTCCTTCTTTAACGCAAAAAGTATTGGACTGATTTTGATGAAACTTGGCAGCATTGTCGCTTATAAACTAGAATAACATATAGGCTATAAATTATATCGGTAAAACAACGTTTGCCAGGTCAGCTAGTTTAGAAATATATTCGTGGACACTTTATGGCTATTACTTTGATGATTTATTTCGAGTTATAAATTAATCGTTATTTTATTGTTTCAGGTAAAAAGACATTTTGTGATACCGCAAAAACCACTATAAAATCAGAGTTCAATGGCCGAACGCGTGAGTTACCTACTATTAATATTCTGGTCGCTATTTTATTTATTTTCTACTATTTATTTTAAGTACACTACAATTATCTCAGCGGTAGGCACTTGTGATAACCGATTCGCGAATTAGCAAAAGTTTTCTTGCAAATGCAAATGTAATGTAAATTCTAATAATAATTTGTTTTAACATCGTTTTGATGTCTTTTAACATTGCTGAAATGTTATGATAATTTATTTGCACACGTGTTTGTAGCTGGCGCATGTAATTTTTCACTTGAAATATTATTACATTTTGTAGGTATTTTTGTATTGCATACATATATTCATTAAATTATTCATTATAATCATTCTTTTGTATTTTGATAGTTTGGGCGTTTTGTTTTCAAAAATACATTAAACTACATGGTAATTATGAATGGAATGCACACAATAGAATGTATTCTATACTCCTACAAAGAGATCAGTTCCTTTTGTATACTGCCTTCGTTTGTGAAATAAGCAACCATTTATTTCCATTCGAATTGTAATTATAGCATTTCTGAAATAACTGTACTTAACAAAAAGATAAAAGATTTGACTTTAGTCTCTGTCTGTCCCTCTGCAGCCCTAGCAAGGGCGTCAAGCAAAACAAGACAGAACAAATACTTTACTAATTTTGATATTAGCACCTTCGGTAAGACAAGGGTATTACTGCACATTTTGTAATTTTACAGGAGAGTAATTTTAAGATTTCCTTCTCAATTAATATCATAATACCGAGTGCTTATGTTGTTTTACTCTTTCATATATAGAAATATAGTGTCTCCAGGGATAGTACTACTCTTTTATAAGTTTTGGCATATTAAATACCTTTCTGCCCCAATTCTGCCCCTATCTTACCGAAGGTGCTATATTTGAAATTGTCACAAACCCTCTAAAAAAACCGACAAAACAGCGAGGCCGAATAAGTACATCATCATCATTATCAGCCCATACCTGTCCACTGCTGGACATAGGCCTCTCCAATTGCACGCCACTGTGATCTGTTTTCGGCTTCTCGCATCCAGCTTCTGCCAGCCATCGTGCGTAGGTATATCATCAGTCCACCTTGCCTGAGGGCGTCCTACACTCCGTTTGCCGAGACGCGGTCTCCACTCGAGAACTCGTTTTCCCCAACGGTCATCGGTTCTACGGAATAAGTACAATCACTGACTAACTTAGTTGCATCCCTTTAATTCCCTATCATTGACAGTTAATTTTTTTCTTAAAAACCTCTCCTTGCTAAAAGACGCGAATGCATGTATGTAGGTAGAAACTAGAACTCGCAAGTGTGTGTCGAGGTTTATCATACGGCTACAACTACACACAATATGCCTATACCTATAATATTATTTCGCGCGACTTGTTTTGCCTACATCGCGCGGTGTCAACGCACTCATTATCACCGTCTCACGAATAATATATATGTCACATTCGGGCATTTTCGTCATCGTTCGGCAAGGCGGTTAACTAACTGTGTGCTCTATTGGACAATCTGTTTAGGCGGATAAAAAAAAAACGTGACGCCGATGTGCCTGCGAGAATCCGGGAGCTGGATTAGGAGTCTGTCTAATGCTGTTTTGTTTCTTTAGCCTGTTAGGTGTACCAATGCTGGCTAAGGCGTTCCCATATTGTCAATATTCCGGGACATTTCACACAAGTAGGATACCCTAGGATATCCTAGTTTGGTACTATGTGCGTCCGAGACTGATACACTTGCATGAATACTTTAAAATAGATTCGAAATTCACGGGTGAATAGGTACCTAATGAACAAGTGTGTGCTCCGTTGTAGACCACATCGCTGCTTAACATCAGGATAGTGCTCAAATGCTTGTTCATAGTGATAAAAAATATTGGAGATGCGAGACATTTATTTTATTATAATTCAATCCATTTAAATAAAATGTAATAAAACTCTGAGACGCAGATAAAAATGCCTCGGCACATCACTAAATCATCGTGTCGGTGGGGCGAATCGATATCGTTACCGTCGCCCTGACCAACATCCCTAACCTACGGAAATCATTTCTAGACGAAAACATTTCTAAAACCGAACCTATAGAAACTTAATATGAGGTTTAGGCTACGGATGCTATAACTGGCACCTCCTTCGAGATCATACCTACTTACAAACACATACGAAAATCGAATGATTTCGCCATGCGAAGAATGCGGAAATTGCGTACGTACGGGAAGACTTAGATTCATATATACACAAACATTTTAGCGTGAGATATTTAGCGCTACTACATACAGGAGCCGTAAGCTCAACTTAACTGAATAATGGATAGTTTGAGATGCCTGCACGGGCTCTGTTGGGGTCTCTCGTGATTTATGCAGTCATCTATGAGGGGGGTGACTTGGAGATGGTGATGATATAGTTACATACAATCAATGTTTGGATAGCTAAGAGATAGGTAAACTCACATGCATAACACCTTCTGGAGCAAACAGATTTTTTGAAGGGGTAGGTATAATCCCACCACCGCCCGCACCCTACCTGCCTCTCTCTGTACGGGCCATTCTCTGGAGACGTGCGCGTCTACTTGCTGCAACCTCTTTTCAAAGCACACGTTTTCTTGACTCCATACAAATTATCTTTGTCCATCCCAGTTTTGTTGCCAATTCTCCCCATTCTGGGGCATGACGACCACATTACGGAGACTTCGCGTCGGGTCCTCGTAGCGTCTTCAGTCGTTAACAGGCTTCAAATGGTGGGTAGGTATAGTCGCTCACCAAGCTTTTTTAGGGACATAGGTATATCTAGAGGAGACTCTACGATCTGCTAATTACCGAATAATGGGAATGGCATGTCATAGGAACAGACTATGGTGGGATTTGGAGATTTAGGTTTTTCAGGCTATGAGCTAGCATTTTACCTTCGTACCTAATGAACAAGTGTGCTCCATCTTAGACCACATCGCTGCTTAACTTCAGGCAGTATGGTGATCAAACGCTTAAAGACTGTGTTGAAAAAAAATACTTTCAACTGACAGCCTATATTGACATTTGTCACTTCTATGCTAAAAAGTGACTGAAGAGCCCTTGCGATTCTAAGTTTCTGACCACCCTAGTTTGGGGACTATGAACGCAAGTGTCTGTATGGTTACTAACAACTTGAAGTAAGCAAAAACAGTCTTCTAAAAGTGCGATAAGCCGTATCTATATATAAAACTAGCTATCAATGCGCGTGCTCAGGTTCAACGTCCTCAACAAAGTTCAGTGTTACAATGGCGTCGAATTTTAGCACTTCGCCTACTGTTAATTCTTCGCTATTCTACGCAGAAGTTTGATTAAAAAATAAGCATCGCTTCAACTCCTACGCATTTCGGGACCGGCTAAAATTGTGGCGTCCGTTTTTTTTTTAAACTTTATTTTTAATTCACCGATCTTTGAGTGTCAGAAGAAATTTTGCTGGCTGTTCTATTGAATTGGGTTAATTTCTTTTAAAGTAATTTGTTTATTGCGCACGCATTTTGTTCTAGAGCATTAAACTTGTATGTTTGAAGTGTTATTTTTATTGCAATACTAATAATTTTCGTAACGACGGGATTGATTATGACAATATGTCAAAGTCAACGCAAAACGATTTCTACTGTTGAATGTGGGCCTGTTGTATTTTTTCTTTCACATAATGCAATATACCGAAATTCCTAAAGGTATGACATTAGCCAATTCATTAAGATGTGCAACTTTGGACATGTTCTTCAAAAATTTCTGAACAACGTAGCTTAGTGATCCCAAGGACCTCGACTCGGTACCGATAATAAAACACAAGTTGAGTGCAAGAGAGAGTTTAATTGCATTGTCAAACACATAGCTTATATACAACATCTTTGACCAAACGCTAGTGCCATTCAGGAGTACACCTAGCGTCATCTAGTGTGCTTTCAGAACTAAAAAACTATATTATACAAAACACATCTTCAATATTAAATTCAACAAACCTAATCAATATACGAAAAGACCAATCTAAAATTTAAAGCTTCTTAAATCTTAAACTCTTCGACTCCAGAAAGATCCTCTGACTGTACTACTGAAGGAATTGGTTCACACAAATGTACCTTGAGCTGGAGATTTTAAGATTTTGAAAGACACAATAGCTCAGGACAGAATGGTCCATTCACGCAATGCCGGCAATAGTACACCAGCTGTGAAAACATACGCGATTTAGGTACTCATATAATGGGAACATTCACCTTACGCACCGGCCGACATAGTAAACACGGCAGACGCTAGTTTTAATAATACGAGCAATAGTGGCTGGGTTGGTGCTTCGTACGTACATTCTTGGACAATCCCCAAAAGGAGACCCGACAGAACCTTAAGATCTCGAAGAGCCGTCGGCCGCATTTTGCATGATAAGGTGTTAAGAATGTCAATATTTCTTCAGTTATAAGATCCTAGTTCGAAGCCTGAATAATCTTAAATCTCCAGATAACATACTCAGCTCCTAAAACATGCCAGGGAGAAAGGCAGCAGATGTATTCTATTTAGATCCCAGATCAGAATGAGATAGTGCTTCGGAGTTCAAAGAAAGAAGGTTAGGTTCCGATGTTGGAACTCTTTCGAGAGTTTAGACAAAAAAGGAACGCGTGACAAAAAAATTGCTACCATATTTTAAAAATAGAACCTTGTTTTGATGGATGATGCTCCATACTATTACAATACAAGCATAAACAATACCAACGAAGGGAAATACAGGAGTGTTGAGAAAGCACATTGAATATTTATCACTCAGCCAAAAGATCCATATGTGGTAATACTGAGCCATACAGTGGTAGATGCCGTACGATTCAGTAATAATGAGTACACCCTCTATACAAATAAAACGTATTGGTGGCAAGGCGTGCAATCATATTAAGGGATCCGGGCAAACAAATTACACACCCCGAGGAGGAAGCATCGACAGGAAGGCAAATATGCGCCCGTAGTTACACCACCAATAATAATAATACATTGTGGCACACGAAAAAAAAAAGAAGCCCCGGAAATTTCTGACGAACACACAACACACGTAGAACAGAAACACACGCACACACATAAAAAAAAACGTACCTACAAACTTCTACACGTGACATTAATTGAGCAAAGCATTAGCCTTATTTAAATCGCTTTACCAATATACTCGGTTATCATTTATAATAACAAAAGCATTACGCGTATCTCAGCGTTAGTGTAAAGCGCCGGCATCAAAGGCCACCGTTGGCCAGGAGTCGTCAAATATATATTACTCTCGACTTGCGCTGAAACGCTGACCAAAAGTCATTAGGATCTATTCTAGATATATGCTTCGACTAACGTCGAGGTGGTTTTATTCGCGCAGAAAACTTTCTAGCTCGCGATCCCGCTCCGCTATCGGCTTCTAGTCAATAACTGTCAGTATTGAGGACAACTCAATCTCGTCTCCGATAAAATGTGCCAACGATGATATCCTCCCCTCACTATAAGTACGTACAGAGAATCATACCAATGGAAGCGCACTGCATGCTATCTCTCTCATTTTTCGGCATACAGTTAATCATAGGTGCGAATGAAACAGAACACCACGCAACGTTATTGATGTGGTTAAGGTTGAAGAAATGAGCTCAAATTAGTCATGTAACTTACGGATTTGGACAGTTGATTTCTCAACTTCTGTGCCTTAGTCCTTGTACTGGGATCCTCCGTGATGTAGCAACTGGCATGCTTGGCAATAAAGAAAAGGGAACATTGCGCAAACGAGACACTGGACATTACAAGACTCCCTAACAATATCAAGCTGTGCGGACCTCGTTAAAAACCATTTTAAAAATAATAAACTTTAAGGCGGTCCCTCGATTACAAAATAAATGTTACACTGTCACCAGAGCTCGTGACCGTATAATCACGACGCGGAAATTTATTTTGACAATCTATAAAAGGCACCGGGGATAACTCTCACAGCTTTACAGCAGCAGGACACTTTTCACTGTACAAGATTTATTGTCACTCGAACGGCGAGAAACGCTCTACGAAAATTACACGAGAAAAAAATAGGTTAGACTTGTCAATAATCTATTCCACCAAGTTTCGAAAGAACATAGTTAACATCCTAAGATTTACACACAAGCATTGGAAGAAAGCCGAAAACCCTGTTAAAAGACAATACAAGTACGCAACGAGCTGGCAGTATTTCAAGAAAGCTCTTAAATTTTTTGACAGAAGACAGGGAGGGGTTCGGACATCGTTGCAAGAGTAATGCACTCGAATCCATGACGCCTGCCGTATTCACCAAGTCTATGTCTTGACCGCAGCGGGCGAAGGTCACCAACGATTGACAGCTCCGATTTAGTAACAGATGGGATTACTTACTGGACATCATTTTGTTCGCCTGTCACTTCCATTAAAGCAACGTTTCATATTTCGCTAGTTTTCTCCCCGTTGGATTGTAAAGGATCTTTTTGAAGGGAATTCTTCAAAGGTTTCATTGTGGATGTCAGTGAATCCGATCCTTTTCGTACATCCTTCGCATCTATTATGTATGACTTCAAAAACATACCTCTCTATTCACCTAGGAAGCGCTTTGTTGAAAACGGTCGGAGAATAGTAGCAGACGTTGAAATGCACACGAAATTCACGGGGGCGTTATTACTGTTTGCAGCGTTGCTCCTCTTTGGTTCGCGTCGTAAAACTTTCCATGACGATTGAAATGGGATTAGGATAAAAAACTGACAATGCGATGCCTTGCCATTTCTCGTAATTTGTCTACGTAACGTGTTCTACATATACAACACTCAGGTAGGTAGGTAAGGGAGAAACAACGGCGGTCACGTCGAAATTTTGCTCTCGAATGTTCTGTATTATATTATTATGTGCGTCTGAAATTGGAAGCGGCGCATCTGGTGCAGGGTGACCCACGTTTACGACGGTTATGACTACAATCCGAAAGGCACACTTTTATGAATTTTATTTATTAGCCGTGCAAGAGCCGGCCCGCGGTAAATTTAATCCCGTACACTCTGTACGCCGCTGTAGTTTATTTAACTCGCTTAATTCGATTACACATGACCAACTTATGAGGCTTTCTTTTTTCTCTACGATACGAATTATATATCTGGGAGTCGTTTTGTGTTTTCATCGGAATAGACAACTGTAATTATAACGAAAGGTCTGCGGCGAAAGCGATTCGCTACGCGACGTTTACGTATAATGCAACAGAGAGAATTCGTCGGCCTCCAACAATATTGTGATGCCACCATTTTGGACTTTACGTCTTCATCAACAAAGTGCATGAAGAATGGGAACGAGTAATATTTCAAAAAGTACGTAACAAGATTAGGGCGGAAGCCTGCCCGGCGCGGTGCGATGCCGCGGCCGTTTCTTTTTTCAAAGCGTGGTTTAGTGAAGATAAAAGATTGATTTCGCTTCAATCATTCGAGAAGTCCGCCAACCGCTTCCCGTACAACAATACGTACAATACTATAAAAGTTACGAGCCGAAGCCCTTCAATCTCCGATCCTCGTTTATTTCCGGCTAATGGCCTTAAGGTTGTTTCCCCGCTGCAGCGCCGCCGGGTACGGGCCACCCCGCTTTATCGCCACCAGCGAAAATGCGAAAAAGTGTCGCCCGTAAAAAATGGCGGATTAAAATAATCACGGACAGCGCAGTAGCTATTATGCATATTGCCAGCGTTGAAATATGCGCAAAAGCTACGGGAGTTACATTTCGCGGTACATAAAATTGATAAATCATCCGAGTAATACGACACCACTATGTGCTATGCCCTAGAAACTTATCTGTCGGGCGAGCGTATCAGTGAGCACGCGGCGATACGCCATTCCACACATATAGCTAGGCCGCTGTACATGCGTACTGGCGATGTGTTTACACGAGCCTTGTCTAGATGGCTCCTTGTTGTGTCTCATATAATTCATGTTGGCTACCCGGCCGCGGCCGTTGAACCGACAACCTTGTCCGCGGGCCGATAACATCGGCGCATCCACGCTTACATCACCTCGCACCAGCCCAACACTCCGCGCCGAGGTGAAAGCGCACCAACTGCACATTTGATAAGCAACGGTTCCGCAACACCTGGATATCTTGCCTCGGGATTAATAAAGTACCAATACCGGAGTAATTGACAAGAAAATGAACCGAAACACAATCTACGAGTCAATCTGGCACCGACCGCAAAGATAATAGACTACGAATAGCGGTTGCCATGAATTTAATCCAAGACCAGTTCAGCTGCCTGCTTCGGAGAATTTAGCTAATGCATCATTTGGACGCGATCACTCGCTGCCTCCAAACAAATTGCGGCAGTAGCGACTGGCAATGGAAGCCCTCAAATCTCCATAGCGAAATTACTCAAGTCCCGCTAGTAAATCTGGCAACACTCGGTGGCAGACTCGCTCGTGTAATATTAAATTATAGTGGCCCAAGTAAGGAATTTCGAAATGGAAAATTGTATCCCTCCGTACGTTTTGCCAGGCCGAGCGTATTCTGTTGCCGCGCGTTTATTTTCAATAAGTCCCTATTATAAAATTCCGTTTTGCTGTACAACTGTGTGTGCAACTAATGGAGTCGAATACAAAATATGGCATTCGCTGGAGGACGGGCGAGAGACTTTTTAGCATAAAGACTGCACAATAAAATCAAAGGGAAATCGACTCGGACGTCCGGCGGAGTCTAGACGAGTTATTAATGTGTTCCTTTTTAGAGGGCCAGGTCGTTCGGCAGCGTCGAATGCTAATGCTTGCCCCGACAGGACCGCAGATGATAGCGTGTGTGAGGAAGGAACATTCACGCCTCTCATTATGTTACCAGGCGTTTATCTAGTTAAAACAGCTGCAAATAATCGTGATATAAACACGCCTCTCGAGCCCCGGTAGAGCCCGTGAGATGAAAATTGCAAAATACGAAGCGCTGCCTCCGGTGTCATTTTCATCGCTGCCTGCGCCGCGTAAAAAATTATCACATTTTGTGTCTGTTAACTAAATGGACAGGCAAAATGGGTCGAGCTGTACAGATACAGCCCCCGCATAAAGTGGATTGAAGCCCCTCCTGAAAAGGTCTGCCTGCGGTCTGGGAATTGCTCCTTTCGAAAATATTTGCAATGTTGCCTGTGCCGTGTGGCGGCTGGCCTCTACACAACACTCCCCATTGAAACAACTTCGCGAAAACATACTCGTAATACACATTTCTCGGGGCCATTTTTATTTGTGAACAGACGACATTAAATATTCTTTATGAACGGAAAAAGAATGTAGGTACAAAAGAAAAGCGAAAACTGTATAGACCGAATCCTCACTTTTAATTTATTCCCTTTCCGTTCCGGAGTGGACGTCATTTTATTTTGTGTAAAGGCAACACGCTTATGCTTTTATTCTTTGGCGACTTAAATATATTTTCTCATTTGAACAATTAAACTGCGGACTCGTTTCCGGGGTCGCGAAGTTGATTCGTAAATTTGTTTAGATTTCTTTAGCAGTTTGTTGTTTGTGTAAAGTTCGCTGCGTCTCTGGGAAGATAAGCAGCCGGAGTTATCTCGTTAGAGCCAAATTTAAGTGAATTCAGTCTACGAGAGTAGTTAGATAACATCTTCCACTTTGCCATTAATGGTGATATATTTCGCAATAATCCGAGCAGAACTCAATTAAAAAAGCGGCACGGATTTTCTTAAAACGCAATCTCATAATTAGTCGGGACGGTCATTGGGGGCGCCGCCCAGCGCCGCCCAGCGCAGCTTCACTGCAACTTTCTCACTGTTGTCACTTCAAGGCGTTTTACAAAGCGCTCAGCTTTGATATTCATGAATATCATTAAGACGTCCCCTGTCTCGAATATCATAGTGGAGTTTCCCGGGCCGACAGTCGGCTGCTGTAACGTTTATTATCATTACCTGCACTTCAATGTTTTTCGGAACATTCGCTTTACGATTATAGCTAAGTTGAAAAAACAATATAGGTAGGAGCAATCTTCGGCGTCGGGAGACCTCTCCGCCCGCCATTATGCGCCTTGCGGCGTTCGTGATAGGCGACGCAATGGCGGAGGTCCAAACACGCCTCCCCGAGGCACTCTTTTTACTTACAACGTTGTTGTATTTTGAGGAAATCCCACAAGGCTTATTGCGAGGCGCTATGCAAAAAGAAAAGATAAGAGGGCTAGATGGGAGCAAAGTTGGCTGCCGTCCCTGGAGTTTGTATGAGACAAGTTTCCTATAGACATTATTTAAGTTGGGCGCATTGGACACTATTAAACGTATCAAAAGAAAGTTACAAAGTCGCGCTGTGTCGATGCCACTGCGAGCTCGCCCACAAAATTGCCGCTGCACAGAAACTTGGCAGGCGCCTACTGGCAAATAAAAATAAAGGAAACCGTTTACCCGGCTGTGGATGTTGTTTCAGTTTTACATGATCGCGGAACTCGATACTGTCAATACTTATTCAACTATACGGGCGATGAATTCGAATATTTGTATTTTAGGGGCCGTTTGTTTTCTATTCGGTTTTGTTCGAGTGCAATTTTTCGTACGAAATACATGTTCTGTACACAGTTCCTTTCGTAGTTACCTAACTGTAAGGGGCAAAATATTCACCACGAAACTTAGTCCCTGGCTGTCGAGATGTAAACACATAAACCTGTTATCGCATCAACAGATCTTACCCCCAACCCGCCCCGGGTATAATCCGACATCTCCAGTAGTCTGTAGAACTAATAAATTCTCATTGGGCACCGATAAGTTTAATGGGTGTCGCAGAAGCGTGCGTCAGCTGACTCAAAATTGGGCCGGGTTCAGGAAGCGTACTTAATTAAGAGTTAAATTAGTCCGCCTTAAGTGGGATTATAACTGCGGGAGATGTCTTGGAAACTCGCTCTTTGGTAGCGTCGACGGGCGAAGTTGTTGTGCCTACTAACTCGGGCGCTTATTAGCGGCGGTAATTCTGTTTCTATCAAATTGCATTTAACCGCCGCCTCAAGTCCGTCGGCGCGGACGTGTCCAGCATCTCTATCCGCTTGCAAAGTATCATGAACAACATTCGAAATAAATTCACCGGCATTTGTAATCCCCGCGTCTTCCGCCACTACTTCGCAAACTTCAGGTATGAATATCCAGCCGCGGCCAAAACAAACAGCCAGAGACCGAGTCATAATGCAATTTGCAAAAACATTATAGCCAGACACCGTTGTTGGAGATTAACGCTAGTTCGGAACAAACATCTTCACTCTTGGTGCTTATACAAACTTCCTCAGGGAATAAAATGTATAAAGCGGAGAATTTCAAGAGTTTTACATGCGTAATAAATGGCATTATTATCATAAAGCAAAGTATGGAATGGAGTTAAAATGTTCTTGTTGTAAAGTAGTATGAAATGTTTGTTGATCCCTGCCCCGGCTTCAGTCTATGTTCATAATTCCTGCCCCAGGTTATTAAGAGTGGGAATTCTTGCGAGAATGCGATGTAATTAAGCTTTTATTGTCTCGAATACGTAGCAGCTTTTGACATGAGAGCAGACCTTTTGAATGACTAACTGGAATATTGTACGACTGTTCCTTTGACGAGCTTCACAATACCACATTTTAAAAGAACTGGCACAGCGAACACAGCCTGGCACAGTGAAAAGAGAACACAACAAAATAGTTGAGGCGAATTCCACAACGATTTGATGACACTAAATCTTAGTCAGTTAAACAGAACTAGTTTTGTTGCGAAGACAGTTCAAGTTGCGATCCAACCTTTAAGGTAAAACTAAGTTCAACAATAAAAGTAACTTTGGAAAATTTCGCCGATAAAATAACCCGGGGCCGCTCCGAATTTGTTGTTGTGACTAGGAAATACATAGTGTTGCGCTCTTTGATTTTAATGCACTTTTCCCTTTCCGTGCTAAGTAAAAGAAAAACTGGAAGCGCTTTAAAAGTTCGTGGAAACAATGTCGCCGTATGAAATATTTACGGGCGCAGTCGGCACGCAAAGGACCCGTTTGGGTTTCACATTGCGTTAATTACAAAAAAACTATAAGTACACACATCATGAAATAGGTGCTTGTACTAAGAACAACACTGTATTTACATGAGAACACACGCCACACCACTTAAGCCTTCCATCTCCTAATAATTGGTTACACGGCACAGCAGAAAATAAAAAAAAAGACTCTCGGAAAAGAGATACTATCAACAACGCACACATCTAAGAATAAATTAGCTCACGAAAATAATAGTAAACAAATGTATGCAAAACGTTCCAACCTTGAACTGGATCTTTTAGATCTCGATTCTGTTCGAAATACGGAAACTGGGCAAGTGTACGAAGTGGGGATGTCATGCGTCTGATAAATTAATATTCCACGCAGAGCACGAAAGGTTAACCTCGTGTGAACTCCAGGGGCAGAGGGGAGTGACATGGGCCGTGCAGGGGCTGTGGTTCGGACCGCTCACCTTCCAGCGGATTCCTAACAAAACTAACAAGAACGAAATAACTGCCAGATACTCAGACTCCGATAATAAATAGAGAAACATGCAAAGTGAATTTACAATAACCATTCCAATGGAGACTAGACTGCTTTTTATATTATGGCGCGCAGCTGAATTGAATAAAAGTTATTGAAGCTATTGAATATGAAAAGCGTTTGCTGCGCGATTTCATATTTTCGCTCGGGGAATCCTAATTTGCGTCCAGACAATGTTATTGCTGTCGTTGACATGAAATAATATGACTACGAGTTGCCTAAAGACCAGCGAGTCATATAAGGAGTGGATATTCATGCGGTTTGGTATAATACAGTGTGGTAACGCGTGAACCTACTAGCAATAGGACAGTCGTTGATCAAAGCGAAAGATACGCCATTCAATAAACACAGGCGGCCGGGACATAAAAAAAAGATTATTGATAGTCGACACACGGCACTCAATGTTGGTACGTGCGATGCAAAGTAATACACCAACATCAGAGATGTTATGTGCCAATACAATTTCTTATAAGGAATTTTCCAATGCATTAGCTTCTCCAACAACTACACCCGTCATTAACGACGAACTTTTGCCGAAACCCTAATAGATCAAAGTCAAAGTGGAAACTGTTATACAGATTAATACAAAAGGAGACACGCCAAGTCCGCAACAACTTGCTACAATTCACTACTCTTTGACAACCTTCAAACAGTAGTTGCTGGTGAAGTTAATCCAGACCAGATTAACAAGGTCCGTGTAGAAGTGGAAACATGAAATGAAGCAGGTTCCGCTAACTCTCGCAATGTAACCGCTCAGATGGCCGCAACTGGCAGCTGAACAAGAATACATTACATGCAGGAAATCACGAGCTAGTAGTCCACTATCCAATTTATCTTCCGAAATCATAAATTTAGTTCTAATGATATTTTGCATCCGCCATTCCAGAGTTACGGTCGCTCACTCGCGTGCCTTTTGTTTTTATAACTTTGTTGATTGTTGGGTTAATTTATTGCACGAGAGATGTCATAAAATTAATGTGCGTGTTCAAATAAAAAAAAGACAATTCGCTTATTGTAATTTGGTATTCTTCAGGGTTTATTCTGCATTAACAAAAACAAAATTGGAACAGTACACTTCTTAAAACATTTTTCGAGACCGAAACACTTAAATTTTAA
The DNA here is from genome assembly GCA_012932125.1 of Conopomorpha cramerella. Lineage (NCBI taxonomy): Eukaryota > Metazoa > Arthropoda > Insecta > Lepidoptera > Gracillariidae > Conopomorpha > Conopomorpha cramerella. The sequence goes on from SJJU01072585.1 coordinate 68,506, forward strand.
TAAGCCATCCGACGGTGGATTAATTTTAGTTGCATCTCTTTCCTATGTGTATCATCATCAAATATCATATCTTGCATCACTTGAACCATTAATCCACTTTTAAGAACTATAATAAAACTGTCAAACGCACTATTAAAGTGAATACCGGGGCATTTTTAAGAGTCGGGAGAATTTTCTTCCTCGTTTTCAACAACACTAAAATTATGCTATTATAAGTCAACTTTTGCTGTGTATAAATTATAGGCTGGTAAGTATATTTTGTAATATCAGTTACAGACAGGCAAGGTCACGCGCTCGCCTCAGGCTCGCTTTAATGGTTGGATTAAATTTATAACAATCTTGGTTGTAATTTTAAGCGATCCGTTACTGATAGTGCTCTTCTATTAGTTGTTGGTACAAAAGCTTTGGAGTCGTTGCTTTATTCAACGGCACCTTTTATATCGTCCGCTTTTAATTCGATTGTATTATGGTCAGTGATTAGTAGTGACACGGGTACAAGACTATCATTCTTCACGACTTATTTGTAAGCACCCAATTTGGCATCGACTTTAGTTTGTCCTTCAGTGCGATGAATTATTTTATTTTTTGTAGCAGCGTTAGTGCCGGGCGCTTTGTCCAGCTCACGTCCGCTACTTGACTCGCCACTTTTATGTATTTTTGCTACCAGTTTACTCTCTTGTTTAATTTTTTTTCTTCCTAATAACTTGGGAAGGTGAAAACGTTGCTCCAATGATTCTGAGGTCGTCGACGGGCGAGACAATATTTGATTAGTCTCAGATGATATTGTTATAATGATCGTTTATTTGATCATCTGATTAGACGCGGAGCATGATGTTTGCTTTACAGTTTGCTATTGCAATAACTATTTCCACGTTAATGATTGTAACTAGTGAAGAAACATTTGTCGTCAGAGAGAAATTAAATCTACGTTTATGTTAACCATTCGACTCGCTCGCCTAAGAATATTATAGTTAACGGCGTGATAAAATTACTTAGTTAAGACAGAGAGACCCTTTCACACACCAATAAAACTTGCACTTGTATGTGTTCAAAATGATTTCTACCTAACGACCATCAGCTTAACTATCTTTGAATGTACAAAGGGAGAAATAAACGACTAATGAACAAAAAAAAAAAAAAGAAAACTTACAGACGGAGGTTCTCTGTCGGCCCTTGAAATCGTTCATAACCCGTTACCAATTGGAAGAAAGGTCAATTTACCCTGGCTAAAATTTTATCGTCCTATGTTTTACAACTCTCCAGTTCTTCTATTCAATTACCGAGCGAACTGCAAGATGTAACATTTCACATTCGCTAGACTAGACACCTTTGTATCGCTTACAGAGAGCGCTTTTTGATAGTGTCCAAGAATTTTATTGTTGGTGCATCATTCAGGGGACAGAGGTCAGTACAGTTCTCCGACGCGTCTCCCCTTGAACTTCGAGAAGTCGAGTATAAGTGGAAGTCAAAGATCGAGAGAAACCTTCTCGCGGCAAACGTCACTCGTGATAAGCGAATTGGTAAGAAACGGCCGGGCGTAGCACCCATCCATCAAGTTTCGTAATATGTACCAAGGTTGGCCATACACGTGCCTATTGAATATATTCTGCCCTGTCTGGCTGTATTTTTTTATTGTTCTTGATAATCAGATTTTAAGAGTTCACCTTTGAAATCACGGAGCGAAACATTTGGGCCAAGGTGTGTATAACAAATGTGTACCGTCACGTACTCATATAGTAAATTGTGATTTTCGTACGAGCAAAAACACTGGCACAATTGAAAATAAAGTTGCTCACACACTCGGCCGCGAGGAGGTAGCCAGCACAGTCTGTGTGAGCACTCCAACACTGCTCATACACGCACGCTTCCAGAGCTCTCGCTCCAACATCTAGACTGGGCAGACTAAGTTGACATATAAGATAAAAACTAAATGTAAACGATTGTTTGCTGTTCGTCTTCGCAAACGCAAAAAAGTTTTATTCAATCGCGTTCCCGATACAAATACATTCCACTTAATGCTGCCTTTTCATCATACACAGAAAAACGATGCGATACAAATCGCTCCGACCCCAAAAGCCCTCGAGCCGAAAAACAACACCACCTTAGCAATCCTTCTTATTTACTGACAGTTCTTTAATGGGCCATTTTATCACAAGCGGTCGCAGACGGCCCGAGCGATACACAGCCAGTGTAAAAAGACACTATAACTCAGTATCATTCTACCGCAACTCGACGCCAACCGCATTCGGTTAACTTATATACGTCGAAGTTGCATCAATCAATCAATAACAGCCATAGGTACAGGGTACTTAGCTTGCGTTTTCTGTACTAGCTATCTCTTCGTTCAAAATTCAGTGTACGTACGTGTATCAATGGACGATTATTGTGAATAGGGGTCAAAATAAAGCTTCGAGTAGGTTGCTGGCCGGCCCGGTCGTGACTTAGCCGTTTGGTTGCGCTAGAGCTGCGCCACAGGAGTCATAGGGTTACGCTCACGATGAAATATCGTTTATCGATGTTCCATCTTTCTTCACATCAACATAATTATCAACGTACGTATGCAACGACAACCGCAATGCATATAACACGTAAGAAGATCATTAAAAATCCTTCAGATCACGATAAAACACGAAATGTCGTCCTGGCGAATCGTAAAAACTGGTACGACACGTCAAAATGTCATCGTAAACAATGAGCATTGCCAGGGTTAAGTGTCGCGGAAACGTGGCCATTCAACATCTCGCCCATGTATATACATATGCAGCGTTGTGAAATACAGCTTGTTTTAAAGCAAGCAAAAAAAAAAAGAGCTGAAACGAATATTCGTGCTGCACCTCACGACGGCTTCCAAGCATAATCCACGCTATATTTTCTGTTATGGCACTATCGATACACGCGCCCATCCCTAGAGTGTCGTGCGACAATCCTTGACTTATAGGTGATTTATATTCACTTCCTGGTGCCACGATATCCTACAGCCTTTCCATGAATGCCACGAACACGGGCAATTTTGTTGACTACACAGAAAGCAAACTTTCGTCATTACGCTTTATTAATAGTTTCATTTGGCAAATCTTGCCGACCCCGCCATTATGGTCCACATCTAATCTGGGACTAATAACTTCTTATGGTTGGGGAGCGTTACCCCTGGCAACTGACGGGGTCGCCCCGTATAATATGTCAGACATGCGATCAGTATTAAGCATTTATTTTTAATTAATTTTGCTTTGCCCGCCCTCTTAGCGCGCAGTGGTGCGGAAAAATCTTTCCCTTGCACAAATGGAGTTCTCGCGAAATTGCTTCGTCTCCAAGCGTACGTATGGATTCGTGTCAACAGCGAGACGATGAAACCTCTCAGGGATACTAGGACTTTCAAATTTGGAACACACACGGCGCCAGCTTTGAGCGATTCGAACTGGGTACGATTTGCATCCGGCCAGTGTTTCGGGTGCTGCAATAAAAAAAGTTTCATTTCGACAACTGCGACTCATTATCAGAAAACACAAAAGAATTAAATACCTCCAGGAGCGCACGTAGCGGGGTTATTATTAAGCCCCGGCATAATCGCCCCGTCCCTTGTTCCCTTCAACCTTTTGTTCGTCAGTGTAGGAAATGCCCAACATCTTCATTAATATTTCCAGCCGAGTTTTTGTCTCCCTCTCTGTTATTACTACCGGTTCTCTAATTTCTTTGATCATTTTATTGGCGCCATCACTATCTGTTACGATATCGGAACCAGTTTGCCGCCGCCGCTGCTGACCCGAAAATATCGTTTTTTTTTCTTCTTCTTTTTTTTATTTCCAATGGGAAGTCGAAAAATTAATCATTTCGGACGTTGACGGTGACCTCGATTTAACTTGCAAAAATTTACCGGAATCTAAGTCTACGGGCTATTAAAACACAACACGGAAATTTGTATCAACCTTGGTATGTATCAATACGCGCGTACATTTTAAACAAGTCGTGTCCAACACTGCCGTTTTGTGACGTTCACGTTTTGCTATGTAGTTTCCTTTTATGTAAGGTCTCTGTAAGTTGGCGGCGTGAACCGCTCCAACAGCAATGCCTTTACGGGCTAGGAGTGGTAATGTGTAAGTAAATTATGGTGTTTACTCGCCTTCCTTATATGGGCTGGCTCGGATAAGGAAGTGGTTTATTGATTAAGGAACTTCTTATCTTAGCTTAGCACGGGTCGAAAGTAAATCAGCGGCTGTTAATCGCCGCGAAATTTCCTCGAGAAATCACACGCCATTGTGGTACTACAAAATTTCGGAGCGAGAAACCAAAACGCGTGGGCGGTTCAGAAAATAAGGTATATGCTAATGGTGACTTTCGAATATTAGCACTTTCAGACATTGATGGCAAACATACACTTCACGCCTGTCTCAGCCTACCCCGGCTGAGACTACAGATCTCCATTTGTCACGGTCCTGACATACCTCTTTCCCTTCATCTACGTTCATACAACTTTTCATACATGACCTCCGGTTTCAAGTACTTTTCACGCCACCTTCCGCCAGGACATCACCAATATGGTCGATGTGTATCCTTCCAGGGGTCTAAAGATGATAAAGATGTTAATTATCTAATTAAGTATACATTTTTAGTATATAAAGGTAAACTCACTTATTAGATCCTAAACCTCTATAATATGTTCCTGTTTGGTTTACCTATTGTGTTCATTGCAGCGCCCCAATCGGAGCAACTAAGTTTTAAGCGCATTGTCAAATATCTACACCTGTATTTTACACTTAGTTGCAATAAAGTTTTAAATTTGAATATATATTCGAGTACTTTTCACGCCACCTTCCGCCAGGACATCGCCAATCTGGTCGATGTATGTCCTTCCAGGGCTCTATATAAATCTTTCGTCTATTCTCTCGATGGCAAATATATAGCTTATAGAACGCGGAAATAGGACATGATGTAAATTTAAGCATTGCAAAGTGATAAGAAACGAATCTAAATGACTGCCAGCCACCATTGTGATGTCAGTCGCGTGTGGCTTGCTGTTGGACAAGGGCACCTGCTTCATTTCCTGCACAAGCTCCGCGCGATCGTGACTATATGTTGTAGCTTGTATGTCGGGCCACTTTATATGCAAACACTTGCACTCACCACTATTGGGATACGTAAAATAACAGTACAGCAATATAATAAAAGCACAATTTGCATATTTTTCGTGTTATGACTTAATCGGATTTCCTTATTGGCCGGCGTCGTTAATAGTAATAATACCTTATATTATTTTGTTAATAATTCATCGGGCATAAATCAGTATAATTACTGTGTAACAATATAAATGCGGCCCAGCTGTTTTACGGTCCAGTTTCCATATAAATCAACTAGTATCAAAGCGCAGGTACTAAATCAATGCAAGAACTAGTAAAACTTTAATCAGACGGAAGAAAAAAAAAGCAAACAACGAGCCTTAGCTTTAACACCGGTAACCTGAATAGGTTTTTTTTTATGGTGACAAAAAAGGTCCTGGCATAGTGGCGGCTCACCTTGAGCCCGGACTTACTTGTAGGCGTTTCGAACCTGATTCAGTTGCCTTCTGACTAACCCTTTTTTTGTCCTGAATATAAATAACACTGCGCACAAAAAAGTGTAGGAGTTTTTTGCCCAGCGGGACCGCAGAGTTTAGCGAAAGTAAATTTTGAATAATACAGTTGTATTGCCTCCACTCAGTCCCTTGTTTCGCGAGGGAAGCACCGGCAGATAGTACCGGGAAGTTTTCTGCTTAAACATCGACGAAATGTTTGCGAGTTCCAAATATAGAAAACTTTTAAGGTCGGCTCTGGGCGGAGTTATCAGCGTTTGTTGATTCTGCCGTTTTCGCAATGCCCGTTTGAGATTGCGCGTATTTTTGGCTGTCATTGACTATTTCTTGTTATTACTTCCTAAGACATTTGAGGAATATTCACGCGGCACATTTTGCTGATGCGCGTTATAAGGAAGGAATTAAATGCCATTCCCGAGCTCCAAATGGCTGTCTCATTCTTGTTTTATCCAAAAAAGATATACAGATTATGCTTGTTATGTAGTGTTATAAATATGACTATGACTAAGTCGAGTCCACTGACGGTTCTAAATATAGCTAACGTGTTTTTTTTTATTTATTTGGTACATGGTTTCTATGCGTTAACACAAAGTCTTTAACAGGCTAATTCTTAAATTCAAAACTTTACTAAAAGATTCTGTCACAAGAAATACCAGTAAAACGTAGTAAATCTGGATCAGTATACAGTTCCATAAAAACTACAGTTGCCAAATGAAATCAAGTCTTGTTTACTTGCTAACGAATTCATACAACTGCCTAAGGTTTCCAATTTGCCTGTGCCAATAATTCGTATGATGACAATATCGTTAATAGTAAGGACGCAGACTTAATGGTGCATTGCCATGCATACTAATACAGCACAGCCAGTCCTGTGCCAGAGGCAAATCGGACATGCCTGAAATAATAATTGCGCTCCCCACAATTAAACAGATAACACTGATTCTGAACGAACATAAATTTACTTTATAGTTGCCCGTAAAACACAGCCCATTTTCTTTAAAAGTCGTGACCTTATCTAACTGGTTTTGTTTCTTTTGTTCGCAGACCAAGAAGAACAACCCGAACCACATCAAGAGGCCAATGAACGCGTTCATGGTCTGGTCACAGATCGAACGCAGAAAAATCTGCGAGCAGACTCCAGACATGCACAACGCCGAGATATCCAAGAACCTGGGCCGAGTGTGGAAGACCCTGAACGACGAGGAGCGCCAGCCGTTCATCGACGAGGCGGAGAGGCTGCGGCAGCTGCACATGCGGGAGTACCCCGACTACAAGTACCGGCCGCGCAAGAAGACCGCCAAGCCCGCCACCACGGCGCGCAGCACCGGCGCCGTCTCCAAGCCCAAGCGCAAGCAGCGGGCGGACTCCAACAACAACCGGGGCGTGCAGAGGAGACGCTCGAGGCCCACGCCGCTCAACATCATTAGTGTTCCAATAGAGACCCCCGCGCCGCCCCCTCTGCCCGCCTCCCCCGCTGGCTCGCCGGACTCCCCCGAGTCGGCCTGCTTCTACGAGGATAACCCCCGCAGAGACCAAGCGGACCTCACGGACTTGTACTCCATCACGGACCTGCTCCCTCTCCCGGCGGACTGTGAGGTGGACCTGGATGCCCTGACGACGGACATGGAGTCGTTCGAGACGGCCTCCTCGTCGTCAGGGTCCCACTTCGAGTTCTCGTGCACGCCGGACGTGTCAGACATGCTGAGCGAGATCGGAGTCGCGGGCGACTGGGTCGACCACACGTTCTCCTCTTACCTCACGTCGTCTTAGAGCGGTGCGCGGCAGATTCAGTTCCAATGATCTCATGCGGTCGGCCCGCGGGCCCGCACTATTGCAAACGGCCGACGACGCGGCGATCTCGCCGTCCCGCCTAGAGAGTGCCTACATCCAATTGACGTGTCGACTTTTGGATTCAATGTACAAAGTTATTTAATAAGGATCGAGGGTTTAATGTTAATTTGGAAAAAAAAAACAATTTTTGCAAAAGCATTCTTCAGTTCTTATTTTATTACTTAATTTGTAGAGATACGACAAAATGATTTGTTTCTATGTACGGTGGGCGCTTTGCGCCTGCCACGTTGGTTTTTATTAAATAGGCTGTGAGTTGGTACTCTTTTTTCGTATCGTTGATTCTGTTCAAGTTTTTGGACTTAACGTAGAGGATAGCTGAAAAAGGCACGTCGCAGACGCATCTCAGTAAATGATTCCGTCTACACTCCGTCGACTGGTTGGTTAGTTTGGTGCAGGATCGGCCGCGAGCGCGCTCGCCGCCGCTCGCCGCCGCTCGCCGGAGCTCGCGCGCGTTGTCGCGTCCGTCTTCTATAATGTACATTACTCGACTTGGCTTCTAGTGCATTCTCTAATAGTTTCGCAATCTATACTTATTTTTAGTTTTTCGTTATAAGAGCGTTCTTGTCACACGTTTTAATTTGAAAATGATTTAGATGGAATATAGTAACAGTTGATAGTTAAGACTAGGGTAACAGTCATCGTCGTCCGCATTACTCCTAAGTTCACGTATAGTTTTGAGGAGCACTTAGATGGTAGGATCTGTTTCTTTTTTTAATTGTCTTGAAGCTAATCGATATTATGTCATTGAAAGAATTTCGGAGTGCGGGGATGTCGAAGTGTTATTAAGTATGGCTTTTACGGTTGGAAAATTGTAATTTGTGTGTTAAGATAAGCTAAGGTGATAATGGCTAGGGTTTGTAATGTTGGTAAGTTAGTCGATGGCACTTATGGATCGTTGCGAGGGACACTTGTTGTTACATCTTCTTTCTTCTTGCTATCCCTTTCTACAGTCATGTTGTTAGAACGATACATATCAGTAATATGGATTGTCTCGTGTTGAGAAGGTTTTCGTGGAAGGGATTCGTCGGTTTGGTTTCACTCAAATACGTTGCTGTTTCGACTCTGTGATTAATTTTGTGGATTCTAAATTATAAGGTTCTAGTTGAGACTGATATCGCCTAGATTAGTTTTAGCTGCGCTAGCTTCTCTATCTTCTTGTTTTTTTTTTGTTTTTTAAAATGGGAAACCGGAAAGCAAGTTTTTCTATACGGTATTTTTGATATGTTTGCGTCGCTGTGAAATTTCAGCGTAATATTTTCCTGCATTTAATCGAACACTTATTCCTTTTGAGAGTTTTTTCCTATACCGTCACCGACAGTAAAGTGCATTTCGCGAATGTTTCCACTAAGATAAGTATATTTTCGCATGAAACGGATACCTAATAAGTTTCACAGTGACGCAAATAAAGTTATTATACATAAAATCTATGAACATCGCTGCATGCAAATTCACAAAAAATAACAAAATAAAGTATACTCGAAATATATAATAATATGTATATGATATAATATATATAAGGTTCACATTTGCGTGACAGTAAATGGGAGCACTAGGTCACAGTTTCTTTGCTGTGCTAGAATCTGTCAATTCGGAGTAAAGAGTGTCAGTTATATTGTAGGGATATCTATACTTTTAATATTCTACAACAAAAAAAAATCCTCACTCAATAATGCATTATAATGTAACTTCTATACTATTCCAAGATTCCAAAAAAAAAAAAAAATATCTGTAATAATGAAAAAAAAAGCAAAACAAAATATTATTACGATTGTTAGACTGTGTCCCTAAAAAACGTACGGGATCCGGTGTGCTCTATGAATAAGAAATGAAAATGCTTTACTTACATATTATATTCTTATAAATATATATGTAAAAAAAAAAACCAACAAGTTCGTGTATTAACTGAGTAAGTCTACGAAGTACATTAAGCTATATAAAACGTAAAAAGTATATGTTATTCGTAAATAAGATACATATAATTTATACTATGTGTGTTGTAGTGGTTTATTTATACTGGATAAAAGTAAATTTGTGCCTAATATTCTACATTACTTGATGTGTAGGGACTATTCTTCAATATTTATTATTAATAAATTGTACGTAAAATATTTAGTCATGCTCAAATCCTACTTGTAAGCTAGTAGAGATGTTTCATTCACGTGTGAATAAGATGATTTTTTTTCGCCAAATTTTGCATTTTGGACTTCTCGACGACAGAAGTATAAGATCATATGTATCATTGTAACAATATGACACTTCCGACTTTATGCTTCTGACGTCGAGGCTTCGGAAATCAGTTTGTATGTTTAATTATTGAGTGTGACTTTATTTTGCAACAATTTTCCAATACGTTAGATATTAGGCGACTCTTTTGAATACTTGTTTTGATGAGAAAATAATAATATATATTGCGTTTGTGATATCTTTTCACTTATATTTTTTTTTCTTCATATTTCATGCTTACAACGTAGAATTTGTAAATGCTTTTATTCATATTACTTTATTTTTGTACTGAAATTCGTAAACCACTATAGCTATTGCTTCGGTTGGATAATTGGACTTTTCGACGATGGAATAAGCATCATTTTTGCTTAACAAACGTTGGCAATAGCTCTATGGTTTACCTTATGATAGATTTTTTCGAGTCGAGTTCAATTTTATACGTTCATTTAGTTGTTATCGCGTCCGAATGACAGAAACTTCGTGATTTTACAAAAAAATAAAATATTTGTTGCAGCTTGTATATATGTACATTGTATTTGTATAATTATCGAAATTATCCAATATTTCCCCCTTTTGACAATAATCATTATTTGTATGGAAATTAAAAAAAAATCCTTGTGCTTTTCGTGTTTTCTGTAGAAGTGTTCAACGATTTGAAAGCAATAATCAGTGTTTAAGCGACATAAGAGTCGCGAGCGTTGGAGCAAAACATTTTTTTACATTTTACATCGAATTTACACCGAAAAAGCGTTTTTATTTTTCGTTTTAATCCTTTGGATCGATCAGGGTTTGGATTTCTTTACTTTTCCAAAGATAAAAAAACCTTAATTCTTACTAGAACCCCCCTCTCCCCCAATTTAATATTACCGTGTCTTGTGTTACTCTGATTTTAAATAGGGCTACTAAAATACTAACTTAAAAGTAATATTAATGAAAAAAAAACTTAATTATAAGAAAAAGTCAAAATAAAGCGATACTGTGACAAACAATTAGAAATTATAGTAACGTCTCAAATAAATATCATAAAAGGCGTAATTAGATGTCGTAGATACATATATCTATATAAAAAAAACTATGTATAAAATTACTGGTGAGAATTGTATTGTTATATATTTTCTGCTTTTTATATGACCGACGATTAAGTAAAAAAAAATGGCTTTTTTATAAACCGCTTGTCCACTGAATGTCATTAAAAAATAATAATAATAAAAAGAAATCACAAGTAGAGTAAATTCGATATACGAAAATAATAATATGTACAAGGTAAAAAAAAAAACTTCGGACGAATCTCGAGGAACCAACTCAGCCCATTATACCGAACGACTTTACCTAAGGAACCCTATATCAAACACGAAATAAACATTTCATCACTTCATACAAACTTATAGATCAGCTAATGGCTACGTTACATAAAGAGGTAACAGCGTCTGTGGTCCAGTTGGTCGGATACTTGACGGCTTCTGGACGTGTACCAATGGGACTCTTTTTCAGAGCCTACGTACGCAACGCAACGCTCGTACGGTGAAGCACCACATCGTGATGAAACCCGCACACCACAAGGCGTGTGAACCCTATAACGGCGATGGGCTCACTACCTGTCTCACGTTGGGTTGCGTACGCTTTGTGAACCGTGAGCGTTTGCTTAGCTCTTGCCTCTGCCTATCCCGCTTTGGGATTAAAAGGCGTGAAGTGTCTGATGAAGAGGTGCCTTTTTTTTTCGTTTGTGACTTTGTTCTTTGGGGAAAGCTTTTTGGTATAATCGGCAGAGTGACTCTCTAATTTCGCCAAAGTTTTTCATTTAACGTTGTATATATCTATAGGTATCTATATAATATCGATTATATATATATGTATTATGTAGCTACATAAGTAATAATGTACTATGATAATTATTGGGTATTAATGTTAGTGAATGTATTTCACAGAACTGAGGCGTTATAATATTCTAATAGTTGGTTATATGTTGTTTGGGAATAAGATACCTACTCTATTTCTCTGTACTGTAAGTATGTATCTATCACAAACTTGTTGATTTAATTACTAAGCGATTTTTATAATGTGTAAGTGAATAATTTGTATATTACTTACTAATTTTTGTGTATTTTTTTTCCGTCGAAACTATATTCTTTTGATAAACAAACAACAACAAAAAAAAATGGAAACAACGAATAACCTGTTATCTTCTTCCCTTCTATCTTGCACAAGAAAATATTAATAAATAGATGTACGTGTAAACTCAATTAATTGTGTAATCATATAAATATATATATACATATATATATGTTAACTCATCGGTGTCTGTAACGTGATCAAATAATATTTGAGTTATAGGCTGTGTAAAAAAAAATATTAAAAAAATGAGTTGTAAGGTTCTTTGCTGTTTACGACTGCGCGGTGTCTTGGTTTTGTGTGTAAATTGTGTAAAATACAAGCACTTTGTAATAGTGTGTTATTACATATACACACAAATAATGTGTATACACATATATATGATTTGAAAACAAAATAAAGATCCTCTCGCATTTGGAAATGGCAAAGAACTTATCAGATGTTTTTTTGTGAGAAGTCGCTACGTTAAAATTTAAAAATTTCGCGGCGTTGAATTTTTTTCAACAAATTAAGAGTGAGTTTTTTTTTAGACAGCCTGTACCTACGTAGCGTGTTAAAGATGGATTTTGTACTCCCCTCATATAAGTACATGCGTAAGTAGTAGTGGAAAAGTAAAACTTAATGACACATTCCAATATATGAAAAAAAACCATTTTAGCCTATATTGGAAAGTGCCGTACATTATAATAAAAGCATATAATTCCAAACGCGTTATGTAGTCGTGTTGTAAGATATAATGAGTAAAAAATATTTAAACTAAATGACGATGACGATGACGAACAAATGGTAAAAAATCGCACAATCTGTATCAATGAATAAATAATTAAGATTAACAAATATACTAAATAAAAATAATTTGTGTTTTAACATTCTACAAATGTAAGTTACGGTTAAGGTGAACGTTTGAAACTGTTACTAATTCTTGGAATTACCTTTTTTACAATAGCATTATAGAGTTATATGTTGGTTAGTTCCCGCCACAATCTATTGAACAAATATAAAAAAAAAAATGGTCCATTAAAATCTATCACGTAATATTAAGGTTGTATTTAAAAGTAGTTGAGCATAAACCGTGTGGGCTTTACGTAATTGATGTGTCGCTATAATCAAAGCCAAACGTATAATACTTTTTGCTAAGGAAATGCTTTAAAATTAGTCAGGTCAGAGTATCGCATCAAAATAATTATTGAATTCACTGCCTCCATGTTTTTATTGATTATTATTTTTATTTTTTGGTTTTCTCCTTCGTTGTGTAAATATTGTATCATTTTTGCTTCGTGTTTTCTCTTGTTTGTATTATTATTATTTTTTTATTTTGAGAGTTCGGAGTCTTGTATATTTTTTTTTATGTAGATGGTGTTCTTCCGAACTGTTCTAGTCTTATCGAAAGGTCTTCGTTTTTTTTTTAAATATTTTTTTTTCTATTTTCGTGAGTTAGTTGGTTGTCTATTTTGTCGCATAACTTCACATTGTCTTCTCATTCAGCAACAGATAATTCACTGTTAACACTTTCGTGGTTAAAATTAATACAACACACGTTTTGATTTGTCACCACGCCGACAGGCTTGTTGTGTCCGCGAAAGTGTTAGCCTTTGCTTTGTCGATTTCGTTCGTGTTAGTTTTGTGTTTTAGTATCAATTATACCAAAAATATTATGAAGCTCTAATTAACCGTTACCGATGGATCTCTTTGTATGTAGCGCTATTCAGTAAAACCGTATAAAAAAAAAATTGGCAAACCAAATACGAAAACTTGTACGTTTTCAAATCGTTCGGTTCTTTAAAACATTGTAAATATTAGAATCGGATTATTATATTTAAGTGTTGTACGGAACCGTCGTGAGGGACCGGTTCCTTTAAGCGACAAAAAAAAATACCCGCTTTTGGGTTTATTTTTTAATGTATTTTGTCCACATTACCTAGTTTAGGTTGTTCATTTGTATCTATAAGTTTTTTAATTACGAGGACACAGTTTTTTCTACGAAAAAAAAAAACAAATGAAAATGAAAAGAGAAATTGATTTTGCCCTCGTCCGGTGTATAAATTATTGTCATATTTTTTTTAAGATATTATTAATAACTGCATATATTGTACGTAGTCTTTAAACTGTTAAGAATGAATAACAATACTGTAGTTACTTAATTAAGGCAACGTGTACATTTTGTATCGTACTTTGTTTCAATAATGAATATATATTATTATATGGTAAAAATAAATAATCCAGTTTTTAATACTCGCATTTTATTTGCTAATTCCTTCAAAACATGGTCAGGTAGTGGGAGGGAAACTGGGAAAAATATGGGATGGGAAACACATTGGGCAAACTAAAGCATTCATTGCCGCACAGTGGTTGAATAATCAAGTCATTAAGAGGTAGTTTTACAAAATGTTGATGTAGTTAGTTTTCATAATAATGGAAAAACATGTCAGAATTCGGACGCATGCTTAACCCTTAACCAAACAAAGTATATTGCCACTTGACCAATACATACTTTGAACCTTATTGAATGTATGCTATGTCTACTTACACTGGAATTATATAAAGATTCCAGAGGAGTTATCAGAGAATAATCACAAAAGGTATGTAACACTACAGGACACATACCTATTTCAACATTAAACAATAATTTTACATATTATGCTTAAAAGCTAGGTTTTATAATAAACATCACCCTGGTTTAAGTGATGGAGTCGGTAATTAGAATAACAAACGCCAATAGAGTCCAAAATCCAATAAAAAAAGATCTAGCCTTGTCTGATTAAGGGTTAAGACTGGCTCAGATCAAAAACAACTACAGCTGACTTGAAATCCAAAATTAACGTTTACAAAAATATGAAAAACATGCACGAGAGAAAATGCACATTTTCTGTCCCTTATTGGGAGCCAGGCTGTCTTTGTAATAGGAAATCAGTTTGAATCCAGAAGTCAGAATCAAATATCTCGAAGCTTCGACTCGTAATAAGAACATTAATATTACGTGAATCGCTGCAGAAGCATGCTACTTACTAGCATGTGTATCAGTACCTTTATACTTTTGTCGTCGAGTTATATTTTGTGTCTGAGAAAGCCGGACTTGTAAAAAAAAAAGGACACGAAAATTAACCCCCACATAGGTACAGTGTGTTCCTACAACGAAACAGGGAAAACCTCTCCGATTGCACTCAAGTCTGTTACTATTCGCCAACATCTTGATAACACCATGTAACTCCATATGAAGTCGACCATATCTTATCTTCAACAGAGACAAACAGTCTGCATTGACGTGATTAGCACACAAATGATACTACACAAGACATTGATATACATTGCTCGCTACATTGAGCTCTTACTTGTATAACAACAAAAGAAAATGGAGCTCAAGAAGCAATGAAACCTGAATACGTGTAACAGTCCTTGAAATTACAACGACAGTCCCAGTGTACTTCGAACCAGATATTTTTGAGCTTATCGCCGAAGCGTAACCAGGAATGGTATGGGACAATGCGTACGACTGTTTGTTGAGAGGCGAACGATGCTGGAGTTACCGATACAAGCTCGATAGGTCGTGGCTGATTTAGTACAACGATACCATTCACATCGGCGACTTGTAAATTTGTAGGATTAAGTACCTATTTCACTGACAATACATGTGTGTTACGTGTTGAGGCACTGTGGAGTAGAAACAGTTATTCAGGCTTTGGATTTAAAATCATTGTATCTAATAACTGTACAACGAATTTAACCACGTTTTGGATATATTTGATAGTAAAGCATGTAAATTCAAGAACAGCGTAAAACTACTCATTCTGTAATTCCTACACGATGTCTAACTATTTACCTGTGTATATGTCTTGCTCAAAATGTATATTATTCTAGATCAGTCAGTTGATTACTTACAGAATTAATTATTTTAACCTTATCTTAACTTAATGCACGCCATGCTTACATGTTTAGGGATATAGTTTAACATGCTTTCTTTTTTAAATTTTTGATTAATAATAATTAGCTATAAGCCCGTTATGTAAGATTAAATAATTAAAAAAAAATAATAAATAAAACCGACGAGTTATCGAGTGGAGAACGTGCCTCTTATTTCTACATATCTCTTTTGTTTAATTGCTATGTGGGGCCCAAGACTGTGGGCTAGGTTCCCCCAGGGACGTAGCCCAGTCGTCATTGATTGATCTCTGGTCTATTCTGGACGCCGCTGTAGATCCTGACTCCAACAGGATTCACAGTGGTGGAATAGTGGGTGGGAATATCCCGGATTGAGAACGTGTCTCAGCAAATGGATTTTAACAGAGACTCAGTTAAAACTCTCTGAAACATTATTTTGCTGATTTTTACTGTGTTTCTCACCTCTTTCAGGACACACATAATAAACCTTCGTTGAGGAATCCAGTTAAAGAAAACACACAACACAATCCGTTGCGTAGTTTTAAAGACCCAAGCATACATAGAGACAGACAGCGGGAGATTTGTTTTTAACCGACTTCAAAAAATTCTAGTTCTCATTTCTGTCTGTCCGTCTGTATTTTTTATGTTTCTTGCCTCAGAACTTTCGCCTGAGTGGAATGGATTTGGATGTTTTTTATTTGAAAGCTGGTTCTTCCCGTTTGGTCCCATATACATTTGGTTCAGTTCCGACAATGGCATCCATGAGAAAACCACATATATGTCAAATTTTAATGGTTGAAGTCGGTTCTTTTTTCTTTAACTTATGTACTGTACAAAGGCGAACATAATGCTACATAACAATTTCTTCCAGTTAACCTTGGGCTACGCGATTGATTGATTTTAATCGAAATTTAATTAAGTTATC
Source organism: Conopomorpha cramerella (assembly GCA_012932125.1). NCBI lineage: Eukaryota > Metazoa > Arthropoda > Insecta > Lepidoptera > Gracillariidae > Conopomorpha > Conopomorpha cramerella. The sequence continues at coordinate 85,053 of SJJU01072585.1, forward strand.
TACTCCGAAATATCTAAAGCCCGCTAAGCTTATAACTTCATGGCGCCGCTTACACAATATACCTATAGATTTAGTTATTAATAAAGGGTTACATACCCAGCTAATTTATTATACTTGTTTAGAAATAATCCAAAGAGAATCCCTTGGTCACGGCATCACGCGCCAACGGCTGGACCGAATTCGCTAAATCTTTTGTTTATCGTGACTGTTATTGTCCGGAGAAGGTGATCAAGAAAAACATCATCTTCAGCCACATAACGTCCACTGCTGGACGAGGGCCTTCCCCAATGAGATCCGTAATTTGGGGTGAAATGCCAGTAATCGCCACGCTTGGCAGGCGGGTTGGCGATC
>SJJU01072586.1:0-30806 GCA_012932125.1 Conopomorpha cramerella
CTCTGCTCCATAGGGTCGTGGGTTCGATTCCCACCGCTGGCAGGTATTTAGGTGATGAGCTTTTAAGTACCTGTTGGATGTGTCTGTGTGTTTTATTTATGAGTATGTATTTAAAAGAAAAAAAAAAGTATTTAAGTAAGTTTATTTCGTTGTCTGATTTCCATAACACAAGTGATTTAGCTACTTAACATGGGATGAAGGCAATGTGTGTGTTGTTGTAAAAAAAAGAAAATTGTTTATATTTATTATTTATACCTACGCGGCCGGCTATCCGGTATCCGGCCAAATCACTATCCATTGCAACACTAATCTGTACACATCCGCGAGCGCGAATGACTTCGTCAGAGAGCTTCTCCGCAAGTGTGTACTGACGTCATAATATCATTAAAGAAGTAGGGACTAAAATGTGCCAGAAAAACGTCATGGAAAATATCTCAGAAAGCTTTCTTCCTGACAACGACCTAGCTGTAGGTTATTTCAAATTATAGTGTAGAATGTAACTTTAGATGGTGTAAGTTATCGTATGACGTTGATATTGAAAGTTGTTGGTTAAGGTTACCAACCACATTGTAAACCACCTAGAGTTGGATAACATAATTTATCCAACTCAATCCAGACATTTCACGAGTGTGGTATGATCGTAAGTCGAAGCCCAGTAAGTAGACTTTCATAAGCTTCTATGCAATTGAGCGATAATATTTAAAAAAAAAGAATCCAATATGATTTTTATTCTTGATTTGCTATTACCAAACCATGATTTCCTTGAATATATCTTTAATCTAACAGAATAAAAATCATCGAAATCGGTTCATAAACGACAAAGTTATCGGCGAACAAATATAAAAAAAAGCATATAATTTTATCAAGTCTAACATTGACAAAAAAACTAACATTGCGTGGTGCTTTCTACCTATTGGGCCGTCTAGTCTAATCTCTACAGAGTCTTTGTTAGAAAGTCTAAATAAAACAACAAATAAATTTAGAAAACATCATATATCATTCATATATTTCAATATCAAACTCTCAAACAACAGTAGGTATAAAGTAGATTATATTTACCAAAACTATTTCTTTTATTATTTACAATAAGTACACGCGTGTCACAAACAAGAAAATAGTACTTTAACTGTGGTATCTACAAACTTGTATAAAAATGTACCTAATAGTTAGTTAATTAGTCGATGTATGATAGTTGATAAGTGTTAAGCAACGAACCTATTTATTTGAATTTATATAAATAAATTTATCAAAGGTGTCATTTCATGTTAGAATTACGATAAAAACAAAAAAAGTAATCAAAGTTACAAAACAAAACAATTATTTGGCGGAAGATTCACCATACAATGATTATAGATACCACTTTTCTTGTTCGTGACAGTTATTAAAAGTATTGTTACAGAGAGACTTCTGACAGATTTGTTAAAGTGGAGAATGTTATCAGTAACAAAACAATGAGCAGTTTTCTTAAAAAAAAAAACTTAACAAAAGAGCGAAAACAAACAATAATAGACTAACGTATAGTTGCATGTATTTCGTTGCCCAATATCTTTGACAGAATGTTTTTTTTTAGAAAACTTCTCATCGTACCAGCGTCTATGGAATGAGATGACAGTTTCAATATTAATACAATTTTACAAGTACAATGATTTCACAAAACTCCTGAATTCAATATTGGCACACTCGTTTTCATGTAAAAAAAACTGTTACAAAATGGCACTTTTAACAATTAGGAAAAAATAAGTACAAATAGTAAGTACCTAAGTAAGTAAGGGTTAAGATTTCCTAATGTCAATAAATAAATAAAATTGGAAGACTATTTAAGTTTCAAAGCATTAAGTAGATATTTGCAATTAAGTGGGTTTTAAGTAAGTACAGTTAAATGAACTTAAAATGCATTAGAACAAAACATATAAAACAGGTAAAATTATAATAAATTAACCCCTTTAATCATAAATTAATTGACGTAAATACGTTGTTTTAACACTTCATTCATAAATATGGGGATACAAGTATATATCTGTTTGTCTTTTAATAGAAAACCCCAAACAATGAAGTGTCTAGTATTTTCATTTATTCTATGAATACAGGTTAGTTGAGGATTTCATCTGTAAATAAACTTCTGATTTTTCGATAAAAAAACCTGGAAAATGGGGAACAAAATCCTGAACTAATAGCGCTAGCATTATTGTTTAAGCGATTATCATTACATATTCGTTTGGCAAAGTGAAGTTAGATTTTTTCGTCTCCATATAAAATAAAAAAATCTGCATCGGGAGATGACATTTTGTATGGACATGCAAAATGTCATTATATGTTATTGCTCGGGGTCCGTTTACACGCAGTATACAAATTGGCACAAGTTTTAACAATACGACTATAAAGCTATTTTGTGACCAATTTCCTTTTGAAATACACCGCGCATACCAGTCAATATGAATTAATAGAGAAAATGCAAGAAGAAAAACTAATTATAAAGTGCTATAAATACCGTGCCATTACAGTAGTTGTATGATCGATGGGGAACACAATCCCACGCACATTTAGTAATATGGTAAATTACTTTTGATGTTAGTAACTGTACTTGAACATTTGAGATTGACGTAATTATGAAAAAAATATAAAATAATAAAATACATTTCATTTACTCTCATATGAGTGAACTTACAGAAATAATATGTAATAAATATAAAATAATAATTTCAACAACATTTAAAAGAGAAACTCTTGCTTCAAAACGCTTGCGTCTCTGAGCTTCGGTAACCGCACAAAATGTATGTTTTTTATGAAGTCATTTTTATTAGACATTCTGGTAAAATACATATAAAAGTATACATATTCTTAAAAGTTAAATACAGTAGTAGAAAACGTACCTAATTCCTTGTTGTCATGGCAAAATAGATTATAATATCAAAGTGTTTTATCCATTGACACTTACATATAAAAATACTAAGTAGAAAAGGGAGATCTTTTATCCCAAAGTTTTAACTTTAGATCTTAAAATTTCAACTACAAAAATATATAAGTAGGTAGGTATACAGGTTGTAATCGTTAAGTGTGACCAGGCCACAAGAATAATTATGGCCTGGTCACACTTAACGATTACACCCTGTATAACTAAGAATAACCTAGGTATGTAAATTGCTAAAGTGTTGGCGTCTTTATAACTTTGATTTTACCATAGTTCGGTGTCATCGCATGTTTTTTAATGTACCTATACTATTCAAATTGCAACTCTTTGGAAGATCTTAGTTTGACTTTGAAAAGCATTTTCTATTTAAGTGTTGTAATGAGTTTTCTTTAAAAAAGTCTGAACACGAAGGATATCTCTTTCGTTTCCAACTATATTTCACAACTGTTTCTTTTTTTGACGTGACGTGGTCACTTATTAATAACTCGATACTAGGGGCTGCATACACGAAAAATGTGACTACATTGTCCCGTTCCGCAAGCGAGTGTACCACTACTACTGCAATGTTTGACGTTGTCACGTCAAACTACCGTCTATAAACCGGCTTCAAAGACAACCATATTTTTACAATATTCCTCATTGTTTCGCGATGACTTAGCCGAGATATGGTCATTATTACTAAGAATGTTAGATAGTCTCATAGATTCACCATTTTCATACAAATAATAAAAATATGTTTATATTATGACGCTGTATATAACTCAAACAATATGGGAATTAAAAAAAAAACAATAACATCAACTAAATATAAACAGCCATACGTAATAAAATATGGAATAGATATCCCCTGATAAGTCAATAACTTGACAGTAGTAAATTTATTTTTTCTTGTAATTCATTTAAAATATACCTTATTTTGATGGTGATAAAGTTACAAATCAACATTGCGTATTCGTAATAAGTTTAACATATAAAATGACCTTATTCTGTACAAATAAAGGTTGTTTTTTGTTTTGCAACCTGCTTGTTTACTATACAGTTTATTTAACTAGATAAATAAGAAAAAAAGTTATGTTTCTTCACTGGACTTCACAGTCTCAGTCGAAAACAGACGTTCATAATTTGGTGACGAGCTTTGGAAATCCCTACTATAAATAACTATTGATTTAAATAATTGGACGTAGTTACACAGAAAGGACTCGGGACTTTAAAGTTGGATGCGCTATTGACCCGCCATACATGTGGATTGAGTCAGGGTACATAAACAATAGGTTGTAGTGAACTTTTTGTGTAAATGTTTTTTTTTTATTTGATGGATATGTCTTAACTTAGCACCCTGGTATAGCTAACTCAATTTCGGGCAAAGTGTGAATTAAGTCATTTCTGTGTAACTACGTCCAATTAATGTCTGTGTTTCCTGCGCAGTACAGTCTGAAGGTCTTCAAGTCGCGGGTAAACAGTTACCTAATGAACAAGTGTGCTCCGTCGTAGACCACATCGCTGCTTAACATCAGGCAGGATGGTGATCAAACGCTTGTTCATTTTGTTGCAATAAAATGAATTAGACTTACGAATAATTTCCAAAATCTAATCTTGTAATTTCTTTCTTGGATCGATTTGCTGGGGGATATAGATATTTTTTGAGAGAAAAAACTTACGAAATTAAATAAATGTAGATGACACTGTTCTCCAGGTTGTCATTCATACTTTGCCTATTCACCTAAACATTCCCACCCTGCTGAAACGCCATCTATAATAAACAATAGATTTGTTAACTGGCGTTTTCACTCTTATAGTTGTCAGAACTCCCTATTGCATGCATTTTATATTATACGCTTTTGTATACGTAATGAGAAGTAAAAAAAAATGTTGTAAAAATTATATGACTCAACGGGAAGTCTCCGTAATTGAGGTCGTCATGCGTCAGAAGTGGGAGAGTTGGCAACAAAACAGGGATGGACAAAGATAATTTGTATGGAGTCAAGAAAACGTGTGCGTTGAAAAGAGGCAAAATCAAGTAGACACGCACGTCTCCAGCGAATGGCCCGAACGTTGAGAGGGCTTGGTTGGTGGTGGGCTTGTCACTGATTCAAGTATGATAGGCTATTCACCTAAAAATATGCCAATACCTGGAGATAGATTAAAAAGACTTGGCACGTTCACGGTGCTCACACTAATCACTCTAAAACAACATGTTTTTTATGCACCTCACTAAGCCTTAAGATTTAGTAACACGCCTTGTATGCCACGTGGTTGTCAATGGAAAATGAAAAAAAAAAACACTCTTCACTCAAAAAGTGAAACGTCACGCCGCTCGTGTATTTACTACACAAAGCGCATCGTGTGTTAATATGCCAGCTCTTATTAATCGATCTGTACTAGAGTTCGGCAAAAGCGCCTTGGATTTTTCTAAAAACACTATGTAAATGTAAAAGATTCTGAAAAATTTATACAAAATGTTGCCATAATTAGCCAAGTTAATAAATAATATATGTTTGTTTAGTCTGGGATTGTACATCAATGGATAGTAATCACTGTTAAACTGTTATAAGATCACTGAACATAATAAGTTTTTAACACAGAAGTGTTAAAAAGAATCCTCTACAAATATCACCTACGATGTTGCATTTTTGTACTGCGTTCCATAATTTAGAATTGCATCAATAACTCTTAAAATATTTCACTTTACAGTCATAGTATTTATCAATCTACAGATTCAATATATAATATTAAAATTCAGAACAAAAATATACCTATGCATACCAATTTCACTCATCGAAAAAGATTTAAGCCGTATTTTACATTAATATTGATATACAAAGCCGTAAAATTATTGGAAATATTGATTGATTGATTGACCGTTTTTTCCGACATGCACTATAAAAAGTTGTCAAAATAATTACTCCATAGGTTCCCCACATTTATATTACCTTGATTAACTTTTTTTATTTTATGCTAAATGTGAAAAAGAAATGCGTTTATCCTTTATCCACTTGTCATGAAATTTTACAAAAAACCTATTAACATGATTTGATATTTCCACTGTATCAACTTAGAACTACAGATATTTGAAAATAAAGTGGTGTAATAATAATGTGGCGGCACTGTCGTTAATTGTCGCCCGGACATATTTTCGACGACCTCCATTTATTTTAAATTAACTTTTTAATTTGCCTTTTTGTAGGACTTTAATCAAGGAAAATCACAACTATGGAGAAAGTATTACTTACTGTACCAACATAAACCGTACGGCCGGTCAAGCAAAATGTCATTAGACAAGAAAGGTATTTTTTCCTTGTCACAATATAAAAACACTATCTAAATGACCATTTAGTTGCACAGGAAATGCCATCAAAACTGATGAACACATTTTTTGCCGACTGTACATAGTACTATATACCAATAATATATTTAACATTAATAAATTATGCACATACGTTTTGCGTCTAGCGCCTAAGTATCTATACAACGCAATAATCTCGCGTCAGCAACTACTTTCCTAAGTAGAAAATTCACATTTGGATATAAGGCGTTTTCATTCGATTATACAAATATTAGCTGCCGTATTCATAAAAAGTTAAAACGTTCTACCTAACTATAACCATCATTCACGGCTGACAAGACCTGATCACCGCCAAAATTTATTGTGACACGAACTTTCGACAATTCGATTTACATTGCGCGTATTAGACTTACCTGATTTAAAAAACTTCTTTTAAAAGTCGTAATTTATTTGAAGTGTAATTTTATTTTACAATTGTAATTTTTGTGTTATAGGTCTCTTGATAGTTTCTTACATTTACGCGCGTTTTCTTTTCAGTAGATCTTATAAAACGCACTCAACTATACTCTAGTTCAGAAAGTCAACATTTTTGAGGTAGGAAACATACCTACGTATTGAGAACATACTCCCTCTTTTGAAGTCAGTTAAGTATGCGTTTTTCATGCAATAAAATATATGTGAATATACATAATTGCGACTGTGAAAAAGTAATTCAGAGCTCATCAGTCGAAAAAAAAATGGTACAATTGACGTATATCAATATAGAAAAAAATTGTCGGTATTTTAGCATTCATTAGACAAAGTTTTTGAGCCCTTCATTAGCGCAGTATATCTGTTATAACTTTATGAATACCGCGCCAAGTAATTTACGTAAGTTCAAGCTAAAACTATAGCACCAAGTGTGGAGAATCAGAGCTGTACAATTGTACGCTTCCTCGTCCTGTTTATCACGTACTCGATGGCCCAGACGAGCACACACGACATGATGATGGCGTTCTGAAGGTGGATGCATATCGGGAAACTGTTTGTGTAGTCGCGCACGTAACCTGGAAATGAAGAATTATTACAAAATTATTAGGTGAAACGATGAACAATTGTGAGGTTTCTCTAGTAACAATATTGTATAGAAAAACTGGTTTAAATGGCAAATGTTGTTGCTGGGTAAGGGCGCAAATAGGTAATATTTATACATTGTATAAAACAAAGTCGCTTCCCGCTGTCTGTCCCTGTTTCTGCTTATATCTTTAAAAGTAGGGAATAGATTTAGTTGCGGATTTCTTTAATAGACATAGTGAATGTAGAAGAAGGTTTATCCTTACTAATATTATAAATCGGAAAGTGAGTTTGTTCCGCTTTCACGCCGTAACTACTGAACCGATTGCTTTGAAATTTTGCATACGTAAAGTTAGAAGTCCGGAATAAAGGATAATGGAATACTAAGGAATTAGGGTACTTTTTATCCCGGAAAAAATTTATATTCCCAAGGGAAACTTAGATTTTTCCGTAGGAATGATAAGTTTTCTTATAGTTGTCTTATAGAAAACTAGGGTTCACGCGGGCGAAGCCGCGGGCGGAAAGCTAGTATGATGTACACGTCTAATAGCAAAGAAACACTGTTAATAATGTATATTGGCAAAACAACGTTTGACGGAACAGCTTGTTGTATGAGTAATAAATATTAAAACAATTAGGAAAGATATAGAAAGTGAATGTGACTAAGTCTCTTCTTCTAATTTATCTTATCTTTCTGGAGAGCGTCTATAGCACAGTGGTTAGATTAGTACTTGCAATCGGGAGGTTAGTTAAGCGGAGTGGACATACCAATGAGCGGTCCGATGACGACCACAAAGACCCCCTTGGAGACCATGTGGAGGCCGAAGGCGGCGGGCAGGGTGTCGAGCGCGCAGTGCTCGGAGATGGTGAGGGTGAAGTTGCTGAGACACACGCCGCGGAAGAACCCGCACACCGACAGCCACACCATCAGCGGCTGCCACTCCGTCTGCTGCGCTAGAACTGACCGGACACGTCGCGACACCTCAGCGGTTGGTTGGTCCACAACCAATTTAGAGGTACTCTTTATTGAGCACTGTACATCACAATTAGCCGTGTGGTGACGGCGAATAGAATACATGTGTCACCACCCCAGCCCAACTTTTCCCGTCATGGGGGTCATAAGAGGCGACCGAGGGAGCTCTCCAGAGAACGGGCAGCAGCGCTCTCTGTGAGTTAAACCACAACACCACTGCGATCGCCAACCCGCCTGCCAAGCGTGGCGGTTATTGGCATTTCACCCCCAAATGACGGATCTCATTGGGGGAGGCCCACGTCCAGCAGTGGACGTTATGTGGCTGATGATGATGTACATCACAAATGTATAGCTTTAAAGATACTACATGCCAGTGGCGTGCACTGGCTTTTACGACAAGGTAGGCATCCCCAAGAATTGACCTATGTATAGATAACTTGTCTTTACGAAATATAGGTACGTACATATCTACTCATCCACTAAACGCAGGACCTTCGTTAGCCTCTGTCGTGAGTACAACAAAAAAAAACATCAGGCAGTAACTCTATGCTTAGGTCGGGTAGCCAAAATACTAAAGTAGGCAGTGTCTTTTTGCCTATATGGTGTGCACGCCACTGATACATGCTATTGTCGGAAATCAAGCCCCGGTAATATTAACAAAATACACTTGTGAAATTGGGTATGGCAAGATTACGAACAAATCCTAATAGATCGTAAAGAAGACTTACCGCAAGGAAAGGGTAGCCCGAGTGGTTTACTTTTGGCAATTTACTTTTTTTTTGTAATATAGCACCTGCCTACATATTACGTAAATTGATAGTGGGATGAACAAAACATTAGGATGTATAATGTCTCCTTCATCGCCGTGATTTAACAATTGAAGTTAGATACACAAAATACTGAAAGATATCAAAATTAACTCACCAGATCGCGTGACGGCGAGGAAAAAAGTGGCAACCGTGAAGATGGTCCTCTTGCCGATCTTTGTCCGATCGAAAATCGGCGGTAAAATTATTCTGACCAACATATCGGTGATCGCCGTCATAGAGAGACAAAACGCAGTTTCGTTTGTATTATATCCCAAACTGCTTATGAAAAATGGCGTCAAAGTACGAAACTGCAGCTCACCGCTCCAAAACAGAGCCAAGCCAAGTAAAAGGTTCAAAAATGACCAGTCTTTTAATAAATTCAAGTCCATCGCCATTACGAATTTCTTGAAAAATCCGTGTTCCTTTTCGTCGGCCGGTTTCTGTTCCTCAAATTCTTTCATGTGAATCGCATCGTCATCGGCCGTCTGAAAAGATTGTACATCTTGTTCACAGCCTGTTATTGTGTACTGCTATCCTTCTCTAGTGAAGTGTGATACGAGTGAGATGGAACTAGAAAATGACATGCTGTCAGGTACAATCTAAAAGCTCTAATGGACTATAGTGTGTCTATGACGCATGGTCTATTGGTGGATTTTTTTATTCATACGACTTCATTGCAGGTTTCATCACGATGTTTTCCTTCACCGTAAATGTAAAGTATGAATGCGAATAATACATGTATGTATGCAACATATTGGTATCTAGTAATACCAGTTAGTTAGTCATAACTAAGTAGATTTATCAGCACTTCATCTGCTTTCGAACTTTTCATACTCTCACGAAATCAAGTACTTTATAGATAATTATATAGACAACCAAAAGCAAGGGGATTTTTTTTTCTGAATTTTCTGACAGGTGACTCATTGCACTTCTAAGAAATAGATATAGACGTTACCTACATAGATACGTATGTCATTTCATAGTTTTATTAGGCGGAGAACCGTCAGTACTGTCAAACTTTGTTTAGAAAGTATGACAGTAATGACAGTTCTCCAGCCCGAATATCTTTCAGAAAAACGTCAAAGAAAATTCCCCATTCTAAAATGAATATCTCTTTCAGGTCATGTCTATTAGCGCCACCCGTGGGACGTTTTGGAACTGCATTTGCCATTTGAAGCTGACCACCATCCTGGCTGATGTTAAGCAGCGATGTGGTCTACGATGGAGAACACTTGCTCAGTAGGTACCTATTAACCCGATACTGTAGACTGTAGCTGACAGAACACCTCTCATTGTCTACAGACACCTACTACAAAACAGAGACGAGAGTGTAAAGCTAATAAACGAAAAGAACCATCACCCATTCCAACACTCACATCAAGGTACAACTGCATATAACTGCCAGTGAAGTCCATATTGGATATGTTAGATATCACAGATTCTTTCCTCCTTCTCGCCTCCTCGCTCATGCTGCCAGTTGACGTGATCCTCTGCATGGCGGCCACAGACGCGGCCGTGGTCAACCCACCCACGGTCAGTCGGGACATCCTGTCAAACTCCTGGAGGGGTTTCTCGCAGGTTCTCGCGCGCGGCAGACCGATCGTCTTCACCGACGGATGGTTCATATTGCCGTGGGATCTGTTGATTGATTTGCAAATGTCAGAAGGTAAGTAATCTTAGTTTCTACCTACATATCTGTCATAGATAGATAAATAGTCTTTAATATGTCAGTTATTTTTATGCATGATGTGGTCGCCTTTTACTGGGAGATGCACAGATTAGAATGAAGAAACTGTTAACTTTCAATGCTTGTGTAATCTGCTGTTGAGGGTCCAAATAAATAAAAAAAGAAAAAAAAAATATTTTGCATAGGTACGTTTATCGGATTCCAAACGAGGATGCTCGGAGGCGTCCTGTGGGTATCTTAGTTACCTTTGTGTAGTAAGTTTAGGCAGCGCGTGTGACACCAGTGGATTCATTTCAAACTTATCTTCATCTTCAGCAATTTCTGGTATGCACTCCATTTCCTGCAAACGTGAAGGGAAATTACTTAGTACCGTCAGCTCATAAGCGTTCATACGTTTTGTATGGGAAGATAAACTCATGTGGATAATATATTTTGCCATAGACATACACTTAGAGATATTTATTGATGGACAATTTTTTGGTACGATATGTTTTTTTTCTAGGATATGTGGCTATGTCATCGCACATAAAAACACAATGATTAGACCAATGTTAATGTCGCAGACCAGCACAGGACAATAAGAGACTTAAGTGTCAAGAATGTCAGTGTCAACCTGTGTGTTATGAAAACGTCATTGTGGAAATTATTGAACTTATATGTAATACAGTATATTACAGTACAGGGTGTACAGCGATGAAACGCAGAGTAATAGTTTGCTTCCGAGCGACATTCCATAGTAATCTTAAACTTGTCATAAAAGGAAACATACAGTTCCCAATTTGGATATCGAATTCGACTCTTACTGCATGTAGGAATCATGTTTTGTACTCGAGACACATTTTACAGACTTTTGATAGAAGATATTTTTTTTCAAAGATCAGTTTTGTCGACAATACTTAGTTATTAATATTTTATTGAGGTAGTCCTAAGAGACTATGTCCTGCATTTCTCTTTGTAAAATAAACTTCATATCGAGGTATTGCAGACCTATACAATGGATCAGGGTTTATTGGTAATATTTGATGTGAAAAGGAGTTCTAGCTCTTCAAATACACAGAACCAGACACTAAGGTATGAGTAGGTCCCGTAAGGCCACTTTTAAATTGTACCACCAAGTATTAAATTGAAGCAACAATTCCTAAAGATAATTATACATTATGTATTCATACTTGGTTTCACTAACAAGATCGAGTTATGTTACAAGGAATTTCAAATGTAAACAGATAATTTTCCTAGGATCATGTTCCTAATAACAATGTGCCTATTTTGCCACTTGTTGCTGTGGTTGTTTCATGTTGTTGTAAAATAGCAAATAAAAAATAAACTTCCAAAATTGACGCCTTCTAATTCCAAAGCGGGATAGTCTGCGGCACTTGCTACGTAGATTCTGATAGGCAATTAAAGGGTTCACATTCCTTTTGTTTAATTACGACGTTTTCCTTCACCGTACGAACGTTGGGAATAGGCAGTGAAAAAGCCGACCTATTGCCGTATATATGCCGTAAGTATCCGACCACTGGGCCACAGATATTTAATTAGAAATACTGTCACTCCTAAATCTCAAATGAGGATCTCCGAGGAAGCTTTTGACATTGTTTTTTTTAAACTTATATTTCTATTATTCCAGTGACTTTTAAGACAAAAAAAGAGATTCCAACATTTATCCATAATGCCAATATAACAGAAATAAGGCCCTTAAATCGGGGCAGCTATGAGAGAAAACCAAGACATAAGAAATTTTAGACCCTGAAGTGAAATGCCAGTTCCAATCATACGTAGAATCAATTACTTTTGTGCGGAGAAATTTCGCTTTCATTTATCCCGAGGCGTCCACAAAATACGTAAGTCTGGCTGGGTAACATTAAACCATTCCTAATTCCCTTCTATTCTATTTCCGTTATATATTTACAGTTTTGTTTGGCACGGAAATAGCCGCGGTCTCTCGAAGGCCATCATCGGTCAGTCCCATAATATTAGCCGGCCGCGTCTAATCTTTATGTAAACCGATGTGTGTGTTTGAGCTTTTTTTTATGTTCCTAAATACTGGTGTAACGGAAATTCGTACTTATTTCAACCTGTGACTGCGGACAACGCATTGAAAACTGTAATTTATCGTAAGTACATAAGGCATTGTGTGCATTACACATTTCCTACATACATAGATTTAATACTTTGTAAGAGACGTTGATCTATTTGTATAGTCAATCCTGCTCTGCGATTCATTTGCAAAGGTAACAAATGAGATTTCACTGAGTTATTGTAAATCAAAATGGCGAGGTTCACGTTACTTTTTGCGTGTGTACAAACATGGGAACCGAGCCAAGTTACAAGTACCTACGTATTAAGACAATGACTAAGTACGTTTCATTACATACATACATACACTTCACGCCTGTCTCCCAGAGGAGTAGGCAGAGACTACAGATCTCCATTTGTCACGGTCCTGACGCTTCATCTACATTCATACATTTTTTCATACATGACCTCCGGTTTCCAGTACTTTTCACGCTACCTTCCGCCAGGGACATCACCAATCAGGTCAATGTATGTCCTTCTGGGGCGACCTCTACTCACCCGGCCCATTACATCACCCATAAATCTCTTTCGTTAATCGACTTTCATCCATTCTCTCCATATGCCCAAACCACCGAAGCATGCCCTTTTTAATCTTGGTCACTACATCTTCCTTCAAACCGTAACTTTCTCTTATCACACTATTCCTTATCCTGTCATTCAATGTCACGCCTTTCATGCTCCGCAATGACCGCATTTCTACGGCATTTACTTTACTTTTATGCTTCTTCTGCCATACCCAACTTTCACTCCCGTACATTAAGGTAGGTGCCAGTACAGCATCATGGACAGTCAATCTTGCCTTTTTCGAAATGAATTGGCTCTCCATAACACTGCGAAGGGCACCGTTAACCTTATTACCCGCTCTCACTCTTCTTTCAATATCTTTGTCTAACTTTCCATCACACTAGTTTCATTACACTAGTGTTAGATTTAAAGTGAAATCGAAATCTAGAGAATCTAGAGTTCTGTTAAATTCCATACATAAGTGACACCTGTTCTTCATCCTTTGAGCATACAGGAGTATGCTTTTTATATGACAATATAATTGAGGTACCACGTTTTTGCTATGTAATAGAAACGCCGACCCCACCTAGCGAAGGGCAGGAAAATGATTGTTTTATATTCACCATATTTCAGCTGAATGTATATTTGGGATATAAGATTGAGATTAGGATAAGATTTAGGAATAAGACACAAAAAAAACTAACAAATTAGCTCTTAATTCGAATAATGAAATGCATAAAAGTCGTCAAAACAAAGTGGTTTAATTTATTCAAAGTACCATTAAATAAATTTTAAATTAAAAAAAATACAAGAGCGCTAATGAAGTGCGAACGAACCCGATTAAAAACACAATGGAGTTGTGTCACAGCTTATTTTACAGTAATTAACAGATGGTACAAATTACCCGATCAAAACAATACCATGTTTAATGTACCTACTTATAATTGTTGGTAAATCCTTGTGAAAATTCATAAAAGAATTCTTTTGTCACGCCGAGCTGTACAAATAGGATTGTACGGTGAGCTGACATTCATAATATTTCACTTACAATGCATAATACCTACTGGCATACTATACTATTAAAAAGATAAATATAGCTCAAGGGCATTGTTAATCGGTCAATTGCAAAAATGGGCATATGATATGACAAGTTTGATTGCTCTATTTGCTTTTCCTTTAATGTACTAATCTATCCTAACTTCTTTGTTTAAAATTAAATAAGAGGGGGGGGGGGAGACGTATAATGAGGATAAAAAACATTTTCAGTATAAGTACACATTTACAAAACGTTTCTCTCGAGTCTAGACAAAGTTTCTTATCGCTCATTAGCATCAAGGTAATCCGCATGCAAAATATTTTTTTCTAGGTCCAATGAGCTGAACTAGGCGATGTGATGAGTCAGCGATTGAATCGGGGCATTCGTTTTGAAAATGTACTCTCATTACTTCGTTGGGCTAACCGGAACTGCAGATCTAGCATGCGCGTCAAGTTAGACACTAGATAGAATAACTACGTGCTCTGACCGGCTGTTATGTCACACTTCGAGCAAGTCCGCTTATTTGAACAAATCGCAGCGCGTTATACGTCTGTCACTTCTGTCTTGGAAGTATCACTGATATCCTTACTAATGTTGTCCGTTCTCTTTGTCTCAACTGTCAGTCTAAAAGTGACGTAGAAGATGTCCTGTCTCCAAAGTTTAGGTACATAAAATATTATGTAGGTATTATGATGACACTTCCTTAACATCAATAAACTTATCACACTCTGACCAAAAAATGAATGTCTTACAGTGGCGTGCACACCATATAGGCAAAAAGACACTGTCTACCTTAGTATTTTGGCTACCCGACCTAATAATAGAGTTATTGCTAGACCTTTTTTTGTTGTACTCACGACACAGGCTAACGAAGGTCCTGTGTTTTGTAGGGGAGTAGATAGGTAGGTCCCTATATTTCGTAAAGACAAGTTACCTATACATAAGTGTCAATCCTTGGGAATTACTGCCTACCTTGTCGTAAAAGCCAGTGCACGCCACTTATGTCTTAAGACATGACTTTCTACCTTGGGGTGGTAGATCAAGATTCTTGGCCAACAGAAATTGAAAAAATCAACAAAAACCAATACTAACGTTAATCGGCTGCATTTCACAATCCACGGGCACTTCAACAAGGAACCTCTTCGCGGGCTGCAGCAAACACGCACCAACCACGGCGTGTAGGGCCAAAGCACCCAACGTCAGCACGGCGTATCTGAAGCCCAACTCGGCGAGTAGGAACCTCACCAGCTGCGGCATCACCATGAGACCGAAGCCGGCGCCCGCCATCGCCATGCCCATTGCCTGGCCACGCTTCTTCGAGAAGAAGTAATTTAGCGACACGAAAGCGGAGGCCGACGCGAGGCCTACTCCGAAACCTGGAATAACAAGTGGAGCATTATTGTTTCGGTGTTTTTTTACGGTTAACTCACACAACATTACGTTATTGAACAACATTAGTTTGTAAGTCCATTTCTTTCTTTAGGAAAAGTAGAAGAGGAAAACATGTTTTAAAGAAAAAACAGTACATAATCATGATTTTGCCTTCTCTTCACTGTTTCGATGTGTCGCTTAAATCGGATCTTCTCAGACAGCCTACATGCACAGATACAAAATAGTCGATCCTAAAAGTGGAGAGATACTAGAATGCCTAGAAGTTGACAGATACCAGACGGCTCATTTTAAACGGTATAGTGTTAAGGACACTAAGGGTTTCTACGGTCCCAGGAGAAGCTCCTTGGACTGGCGCTACACAAAATCATGCATCGTTGCAAAATCATGCAGCATGATGTTGTGTTGCATGCCTCGACTAATGTGATATATTGTTTCATTACGTATGCAATCATTTATCTTTCGTAGACCATACAATATTGTTATACCTAGGTAAGTATAGTTATTCACGATTCGATAACTTTTTTTATTATCGTTATGATGGGAACGAAATATTTAGTTGAAATAGTTTATATCAAAGAGGTGGACGTTCTACGTGCGAAATAAAGTAGCAGTAGGTACACAGTAGTGTCAAAGTAATGTAGACAGCTATCACGTAGTAAATTAATATCACGTGCACACAGCGTTCTCTGTTTGTGTTAAATTGTGATTCATTGTTTTTATTAAAACACGTCCATTAACATTAACGTTTTCGGTCAACTATCAATGTCAATCTGCAGTACGATTAATATGAAAGACTTACGCGTAATAACTAAATAAAAAAGAACCCTTGTATTCCTAAAGTTCGAATCACCTTCGTTTTCATAAAGTTAGAACAGCTCTAGTGCACTGTTAGTAAAGGTCTCATAACTTGGTCAAATGTACGCCAAATATGGACAAACCAGTCTAAGTTGATATACTTCAACTAGTTAGTCAACGTTTTAACTTATTATGAATACGACGGGAAGTGACTAAAGTTATCACTAATATTTTCCTTTCAATTTCATAATTTGCAGAAAAAAGACTGATAGCCATACAGAGTTGGACTCTGACCGAGTTGATCACCAACTTTCAATTCTTGTCTCCGTTGTAGTACTTTAGTGACGAACTGTGGCTTCAATTGTATGCGTCTGGGTTTTTTGTCCGTGTACAGCCAAGAATCTGGTCTACTACTTTAAGGTTGAAACTATAATATAATATGACTTGACTACTTTACCTAATTTACATATGTGTAGTGAAACAGGAAGTGTCATCAGAACTAATATAAAACTTTCTTGGGAGACCGTACCAGCCTATGTATTTGAATAGAGAAAGATATATATGTACATTTTATTTTTGCCCAAAATTACCTACTATTCGTATTTCATCTTATTACGAAAAAAAATGTTAATTTTGGACCAGGTGATCGATTGTGAAATGTCTCTGGATAATATTTGAATCGGAAGGGTAGAAGTGACCGTGCGTGCAGAGGTTCTCTTCCGCGTTTTATGTAGGTAACTAAAAGAAAAATACTCTTTCACCGAATTCCTCTGAAATTCCAGGGTTTTGAAGGAAACATCCATACGGTCTTAATAAAAGTGTCAATTTAGCTTCCTCCACAATAATAAGTCTGTTTCAATTAGTATTTTCATACATGCACGTCGGTTTCAAGGGCTCGTTATATTGCATTTCCGTAGCACATTTCTGATTGGTTTAATAAGTACCCAACGTGGCTTTCCTCATCCAACGTGGCTAATCCTTTCTATACTCTATTTCCGTTCAATCTTTCCAAAAAAATCAACTACCGTAGCATTCCTTTTACTGTATTTGTCACTCGTTCAAGTGGCAGCGTTTTCTGACAATCTTATTCTTCAATTTATCACGCATATAAATCAATATTGTTCACCGGGTATATAGGCGTGAATATAATCAAGGCAAGCTCGAGCTTACCTTTGTTAAGAGTAAAATATACCCGGCGAACAATATTGGGTTATAATGTCTTTGCGCGTTTCATAAAAAAATGATTTATCACGCATAGTAACAACATGCATACATTTCAGACTACGCATTTTTTTACCGATACGTAATCGCTAATTCCATTCTGTAGATTAGAGAGCTATTCTTCAAATCAAAGAAAAAACGCGATAATGCAATAAACAAATGAGCCTAATAATTAACTGTGTCAATATGTATTAAACCTCACACGTGACATATTTGACCTAAAATCGGCAGATCGCTTGATAAATGTTGCGTCACACACCTAATGGTAGGTAGGTACAATTGTACTTAGGTACACTTTGAAGTTTAGTAGGTACAAGGGTAGGTTCGGAGTAAGGTATATTACAAAAGTTTGTTTTTTTTAACAACGAGCCTCTGCCTTCGATTGGGGATGAAAAGGCATAAGTGTATTATTTCATTATAAAGAACTAAAATGAAATATTATGCTTTTAATTGATTTGCAACCAGGACATGGAATAAAATGTTTCTGTGCCGCAGTCGATGTGAAATACTCTAATAGTTGAACACCATAGTATACTGTGAACATTATATCGGAAGAAACAGAGACAAGACGAGATATACAAAGAAGAAAAGCTGACAAATACACATCTGTGTTTTTTTACACGGTCTAAATAGTACATCGTAACATTAAATAGTATAAAAAAGTCGCCTTCCACTGTGCTTCCACTTCCATTGTATGCTTACATCTTTAAAACTAGCAACGAATTTTGATGCGCTTTTCGTTATAGGTACATAAAATGATTCTTCAGGATGGTGTGCATGCATGATACATATATATATATAAATGATAGCAGGGAGACAATGTTAATATGAAAAATATTGGCAAAAACACTGAACCGCGGTTTCTTGAAGCATAATCTTATTTCATAAAGCAAATAAGTGAATCCGCGTAGTAATGAGGTTCTAAAAGAAACCATCTGTTAAAGATAACAAGTGAAATCCTTTCTCTTAGGCTCTTTTGGGTTTTTGTTTAAAAGAGAACGCGTGGAAACGTATTTTTTTAAAGAAAATCCCGCTATAGAAATAAGACTATATTTCGCAGGCAGCTTCGAAATGGGTCTATTCATTATGTTAATTCTGTAGTTTATATTTTAATAAAAAAATATAAATAAAATAAAATTCCGTTCCATCCCGTGTGATTACGAAATAGTTATCTATCTATAATAGTTATCATATTTCGTCGCGTAGTCAGCTACCAACGACATGGGGCTAAGCCGTAAAAAAACATTACAATGTAATAGAAAAAACTAACCTCCAAATATACTGTATGTGGCCAGTATATGCTCTATACTGTTGGCTGGTGCAGTCAACATGAGACCCAAGGCACATATTAGGCATCCCACGATACACACTTTCCTATAGGAGAAGGACTTGATAACTGGACCCACGAAGAAGCCGGAGAAATTGACCACAGAGTCGAGGGCGCTGGTGATGAAGGCTGCACCAGTTGTCTGTACACCGAGGTCATCTAACAGCTCCTTGAATAGAAGCCCGAACGACGGCTCCAGAGATCGTGTTGAGAACTGTGGGAGAGAAGATTATTTGTACAACTATACAATTTATAATAATAATAATTAAAAAATATGCAGGGACATTTTTACACACGGTCACCTGACGCCAAACAAGAATACCCTGTACAATGGGTGCCAGAGGGTGATATACTTACATAAGTACTTTTAAATACATATGTACATAGATAAATAAAACAACTAGTTGCATTATGTCCGTGGCGAGAATCGAACCCGCGACCGTCGTCCTAGATGCCCTGACCTGTCCAGCCATGTACAATACATTTATATTTTACTACGTGACCCGGTAAACGTTGTTTTGTAAATACGCAATCTACCAATGCTACTATATCATCTATCTATATAACGCACCCACATAAAAATGTACTTGGCATATTCCCCAAATTCCCATCCCCTCCAGGGGGTTGTCGTAAAATTGATAACCATTGGCCTCCGTACCATCAATCAAGGAGATGGAAAGTTACCAATATTGAGATGACTACGTGAAAAAAAAAGATGTGCGGAAGAATTATTGTCTGTCTCGTTTTTTATTCTGAAACAATAATACTGAAATGTGGCTTGAGCACTGTTTGCCCATTTTACACAAACGCGCTTAGAGCTGGACAAATAGTTACTTAGGTGATATATGACTGCTTAAGTGGAGTTTGCGAATACGGGCTTTGGGGTATTTAGGTCAATTAGTAGTAGTCAGGGCAACAGATTTCTAAGTCGCTCTTCGAGTTTCATTGTAGCTCTTGAGTGATAGATTTAATACTAGTGACGCTACTTCGCACGATCATCATCATCAGCCGATACTTGTCCACACGGTCTACTATATTATTAATGTATTATTATACATATGAACCTTCCTCATGAATCACACTAACTTTTACAAAAACTGCATCAAAATCCGTTGCGTAGTTTTAAAGATCTAAGCATACATAGGGACACAACACACACAGTGGAAAGCGACTTCGTTTTACACTATGTATTGATGCATTCATGCCACTACTGTTATCTCTTGAATTGTGTTAGGTGCTTGTAATATTACATATAATAATATTGAGAATTTACCACACAAAAATACTCTTTTTTCAGAGCCTATGCACGCAACGCAACGCTCGTACGGTGAAGAGCAACATCGTGATGAAACCCGCACACCACAAGGTGTGTGAACCCTATAACGGCGATAGGGGCTCACCCCACGTCACATTGGGTTAAATACGCTTGGTGAACGGTGGGCATTTGCTTTAGAAAGCGTCTCTGCCTACTCCGCTCTGGGATTTTTTTGTGTACTATTATATACTAATATTATAAATAGGAAAGACTTGAACTAGAGGACCGATTTTAAAAATGTCTTTACCGTTGATAAACTACAGTATCCCAGGGTGACATAGGCGACATTTTATTTCAAAATTCCCACGGGAACGTAAAAAAATGTGAATAACACCGCGCGGTGTAGCTACTCTAAAGTATTACAAAGATTCATGAATTTAATTATGTTTTTGTTCCGGAGAGAAAGGGCCTTTCGCTTGTTATGTAGCCTCACAAGTGTTGCTGATGTTTTGATAAATCGAAAATAAATGCCCGCCAGCAAAACGCCTATGGCGAGTAAGTGTTCGAGTATTTTGTTTGCCTACATTGATTTTCTGTTACGTAGTACGCGCCCTCCATAGAGAGCTGATGAACTTTATCATAAAGATAACTAAACAAAAAAGAGCCGACTTCCATCAGGAAACAGGTATTCCCCTGGATGCCATGACAGAAATTACAGCTTACAAACAAACAAAAAACATCAAAATCGGTTCACAGAGTCGAAAGTTCTTAGGAAACAAACATAAAGAAAAAGCATTCGCATTGAGACTCCTTTCTTCAAGTCGGTTAAAAATAGTTATAATTTGACCTTGAACAACCTCCTGTGTTTAGAATTACAGAATTGCGTCACCACAGGATTAATACAATTAAAAATGTTGTCATTTTAATGAGGATGAGGACTTAAACAACGAGCGAATTATCCAGCTATTGTTTTCAACTGGAGAAGACATGGTAAAGAAAAATCCCATTAATGCTTTGTTTACTTAAAGCGTAATTACTATCACTAAAATTTGCACATGAAATATCATTAAGGTGGCTTTTCGCAGCATATTATAGGTGTAGCAATTTCTTGTGTAATTTGTATCTCGTTGTCTTAACAAGCCTAGAACATTAATAAGCAAGCGTAAAACAGGATTACATACAAATCTTTCGCGTACGAGAACGAGACGTTTTTCTTGCTCCGCTAATGTAGATTTATCTAGTATCTACCGGATCAAAGTTTATATACGACACGATAAACTGTTGGCCCAGCTATGGTAGGCCATAGTTACTTTAGGATGGCTGTTTCTTTACGTTGTGAAAACAGTAATGTTTTAATGTACTATGAACAAGCGTTTGACCACCATCCTGCCCGATGTTAAACAGCGATGTGGTCTACGATGGAGCACACTTGTTCATTACGTACCTATTTACCCATTGTAAGCGAATGTAATGTAATTCTTATAAAGCAATACATAATATAAGAACCTAAACATACCGCACGTAAGCTTAGAAAGTAAAAGTATTCATACAAAATATGTTTAAAAGCTAGTTCATATTCGGGCATGCGGGGCGCGATAAGACTTGTCGGGGCAATTTATCCTTTCGGTCACTTTTACAAGTTTGCTCGGGATTATTTTGCATCTCCCAGTATAAGTATGCGACTTTTTTCTTGTAATAGTCCTTCAACGGAAGAGCGATGTCTGATATGGTAGGCTACTTACATACAATTATGGGATCTTGTTTTTTTATATAAATTGTGCAATAAATGTCAGTCTCGCTCCGATACTCTTTGCGTACAAGATTTAACGATTATTTCACGAACGAGGAATAGATATATTGTAGTAATGGAATTTCCTTAATTATTTTGGTTGGGGTCACAAACCTAAATGATTTTGCGTGTTCACTGACATATTATAGGCAAAAGTAAATAAATACAGTAACCATTAGTAAATGTTTTGCCTTTCTCTTTAAAAAGAACATTGAACATGAAAAATCATCATTCAGGCAAACAATCAACGAATTATATGGTAACCCTATACCCCATGGGACCTGCGCTTTCCACCAATCACGTTGCTAGATCAAATCAGGTTGAAACGTGGATATTTTCTTAGCATTATAGCGTATGTCAATCCTGGTTTGGGATTAAAAGGCGTGATTGGGACTGAGATACCCTTGAAATATCCTTGAAATACTGATGAACTACTAGGTTTTTATAGCTTTTTTCACAAATACGGTATAATTCAGTGTAACAACCAAATAAAACTACAAGTTTACGAGTGCACTTAATAGTAAGCTCAGGATCAATCCATAACAACTGTGCTATTGATTGCTTGCAGCTACTAGATTGACCTCATTTATGCCACTTGTAGGCCAAGAGCAAACTGAGCCAAGTTCAATATCTCGACAACCACACAACATACGTAATTTGTATAATCAGCACATTACACATGTGTCCAAGAAAGGTGGAGTTGGAGATAAAGCGTTAGGTTTACGACAATGACATTTGCCCTTAATACTTCCTAGTCATGCACTCACTATTCACACTCGTTCACCGATTTTAAACCAATATATGTCGCATGAAGATAATTTGTCTCTTTTACACAAACACGATTAGTACGAGACAAACGTTACTCATCTCAGAGAGATTGAGGAGAGTTTCAGAATACGGGTTCTATTGGATAGTTACATTGAAAGACTTTCTCGTACGCCCTAAAGGCCAGGTCGTAAGGAAAATAGAGTTTGCCTTACTAAGTTTACACAAGAAATGCCGGCAAAAATTCGCATGCGAAAATCGTATACACGTTTTGGGAGGTGAGTTTCTCCATACGAGCTTCGCATTGTTTATTTACATCACAAACTATAAACACTAAGCAATTTTCCTCGAGTAAAAATAAACTGCACACCAAAAAACCTAAAGTTTGCATCAGAATGTCGATTTGATGCGCTATTAATAAACTTGGAATGTAGTTAGTCATGTTAGTCATGTAGTTAAGTTAAGGTAGACTATTTTTATGTGCCATGAAATACTATACATTTTTAAATTACTTAAAAAAAGGAGGATTCTCAATTTGACCGTATATTCCTATGCTTTTTTATGTTTGTTCGCGGATAGCTTGGTCGTTTATGAACCAATTTTGATGATTCGTTTTTTATTGGAAGAAAGATATTCAAAAGTGGTTCCTGGATGGCTGGATGGTAGATCAGATAAATCGAGGGGGACTTTAAAAAATTGTAGGAGTGATTAGGTACTGGTAGAAGTCGGTTCTTTTTTCTTTATAATTTTAAATATGCGATTATTTAATTTTTCTCTTGTTCGAAGGAAAATATTTTGTGCTTTAGAGGAAACACTCCGAATATAGAATTCTTCTTTTTATTCTAATTATTCTTTCTTCAAATGACCATCGTGCTAGCGTTACGCGACTGTCTACTCTCATTCAGCAGACGAGTTACGCAGCGACACGAATGTGTTGGTTATTTTTGTTGGCTGCCTTGTAGTTTTACAATGGAAGAAGTTTGAGAAATATCCGTCACCTCGCAATAGTCTACGTAATGTTGGTCTCGACTAGTTAAGGTGTCCTTCAGTTACAATAGGGATTTCGTTTGTATTTTTTTTTAAAAGCAGTCTGGCCTGGTTGTTTAGGTAACGTAAGTAGTTGTTTACCGTAAGTAGTTATGGGTTCGAGAATACGTGGCTTGTATCAATGACGGTATTGGTTCTAAGCAACGCTCGAATACCACAATGGCGATGGACTCACCCCGTGTCACGTTGGGTTACGCTCTGTTTTGGGAATAAAAGGTGCGTATAAGCGTATTTATTTTATTTTGCTTTTAAATTCTCGGTTTACTTTTTTTATACTTACCTATCAATTATACTGTTGTTCTGGACTAAAACTAATGCTACGAACAAAAAAATCTTCAAAATAGGTCGGTCCAATCGATATCGAGTTAAAATGGGGATAAACATATTACCCGAATTTGTATTTTAACAAACTTACATTCTTATATTTGAAAGCAAAATGCATGTCACAATCACGTTTTTTTTTAAATGCAATGAGAAATTTAATCTTGAAAACAATGACCTCCTTGACCGATGACTTCCACCCACTCTTGCGCATGTTTACCTACAGAACGCCATTTTTCCTTCAACATTATATTTAACGATGCTACATTTTGGTAATTCGGAAGAAGTCAAAAGGACTACTGGGTGCCTTAGAGGACAAGTGTTAAACTTGTTGAAATCGACACCTGAGCCAGACTGTCTATTGATTCGTTCTTTTACAAAAATTTTGGTTGATACAAATTCGAAATCACATCTAACCCATTCAATACCCAATCAATCCTTAATACCTGTCACAGAATTGCCGATCACATTTTGACAAAAAATATAAAATTACGTACATATGTACCTCAAACCTTATTCAATGCGTTTTTTATTATTACTAACCTGTAATAAATATGCCCATATGAAAAATGAATTGTCTCAATTTGAAAATGCGACTAACTATGAATTGGGTGATAAAACTTTAACCTTACTGTTTCATCTAAATCCCAAATGACGGACTCCGATGGTCCAATCCGTTGAAATTCAAATACCTTTATACATACATACATACACTTCACGGCTGTCTCCCAGAGGGGTAGGCAGAGACTACAGATCTCCATTTGTCACGATCCTGACATACCCCTTAAATACCTTTATGTCATCGTTATAACTGCGATTATATCCATAACATAAATATTGATGAAAGTCATGTATGATTTGAAAAACAAAAGTAAAAATCCCAATTAGTGACTATGGATATAAATTTAAGTATAATACGTATGGAGAAACGATAAATCACTACCAATATTTATGCTGAGAGAATAAAAGCAAACATTTACACTATATAGGCTTTTACATCTACTATCATAGCTTAGGTAAGTATATCCTATCAAATGCACTCGAGTTCAATTGCGTTTTATCTAAAGTGCCTACGCATAAAGCTGATTACATACAACTTTCAGAATAATTTGTTATCCGCATTGACTTCCTAAAATATTGTAATCGCAAGTATTTGTTCCGTACCTATTGTACGTTTGGCGAGCAAATCGATAACTAAACAAAGTACTGACAAAGTGATTTTGGCGTGCGGGTCACTCACGACCAGCGCATATAATATTGTGACTAATATCGCCGCGCTGATTCTTTACTACACGAGATTGTGGCTATAGTGCGATAACATTTTTAGGAACATATGAGTGTAGGGTTAACCCACTTGGCCCTACCACACAGTGGCGTGCACTGGCTTTTACGACAAGATAGGCAGTAACCCCCAAGGATTGACATCTATGTATAGGTAATTTGTCGTTACGAAACATCTACTCACCCACAAACACACAGGACCATCGTTAGCCTATGTCGTGAGTACAACAAAAAAGGATCTAGCAGTAACTCTATTATAAGGTCGGGTAGCCAAAATACTAAGGTGGGCAGTGTCTTTTTGCCTGTATGGTGTGCACGCCACTGCTACCACACCGTGTCGTTCACGACACACCATTTTCCAGCTTTTCCTGATATACAAGAATTATTTATATATTTTTTTTCGTATATGTGGCCCTTTTACCGCACATAAACCAATTTTCGTTATATTCTAGCTTACAACATTAACTCAGGAACAAGAGGGATACGAGTAAAGTAGGCACTACCTACGTATATGTTTTTAGACAAAGCGAAGGCGTCCATATAATATATCCGTGTAAAAAGACCCGAGCAATGGCCTTAGAAAAGTTGTTGGGCGCGTCAATTAGTACAATTTTTACTATAGCGACAATGCGGGGAAATTATTCTTTTTTATCATACAAAATAGACAATTTTCTACGGATTTCTCGGAAGATGACATTCGTTTTCCCGCATTGTCGCCATAGTAAAAGTTGTTCATATTGACGAGCCCAATAACATTTCTAAGACCATTGCTAGGGGTCCTTTTACACTCTGTATATCACAAACGAACACATATTATTATGTCATCCTCCTTAGGATATTGGAACGTTTAATAAAGGTAAAGATAGATTCTTCAGTTTTGTTTCTTTCGGTGTGTTATCCTCTAAATGCTTAAAAGGACCCTGTTAATGATATATCATAGACCTTCGACACAGAAAAATAACTACAATAATGTGAGATAGGTTTTTTGTAACGGGCAGAAGTTATTATACCCATAATATGATGGTATGACATAAAATGTCTTGCTACATTTTCGATCAGTTTCTGTTCATTGATAGATTGCGTCGTTTGTTACTGGGATGCTTCTAGAGGAACCTGATACTGGTAAGAAAATTCGCGAACAACACAACTTACGTAGATCATGCTGACTCCGAGGCAGACCATCCACGCCCAGCCGCCATCTGGAGCCACTTTCTTTGTGGCTTTCGGCGCTGGTTGCCGCGTTATCCCTGACGCTTTGCATTTCTCCGTTGTCATGTTTAGCCGGGGTCACCGTTTGTTCTGGAACAATGAGTGTTGCACTTATTATATGATGAACTTGCCCGGCAAACGTTATTTTGCCATTGTACATTATACATTGTATTTCCCTGCTATTATGTGTACGTATTTTAAATATAAACCATCCTCGAAAAAAATCACACTATATAATTAAAGCAAACGGAATGAAAATCCGTTGTGTAGTTTAAAACATTAAGCATACATAGGGACAGAGACAGCGGAAGACGACTTTGTTTTATACTATGTATTGATACATCCTACTAGTAGAGATACAAAGTGTCGTAAAAGGTTTTTTGACAACAACAAAAAAGGTACCTATGTACCTACATACACGTCAAATAGCAAATATAATTCCTAAATGACACAAAAGAATTAAAACAATAATAATCGTTTCGAACGTTCCAAGTATTTTCTCTGAATAATATGTCTTTCAGACGATTTCGCACTATGAATAGTATTTTATACAATCGGTAGTAAAATAAATCGTAAATTATCTACGAGTCATGTTATAACATTAAAGGTAGCAAATTACCGTAAAATGAGTTAAATGTTTCAGACGTTTAATGGAAATTAAAATTCATAAGGATTTTTTTTAAATCAATAAAATACAAGTATAACATAAAAATTTCAAATCATTTTACTTGCATATCTACACATGCTGCCGCATCAAGCCAACTTCAAGTAAGTGGCGAGCAGCATAGTGCGCACGAACTATTTGGAGCCACTTTTGACCCTCTCAGAACTAAAAAACTAATTGGTTCATATATTGAGACTTGCGAGATACATATGTGCCCCCGACATAAACTCTTCTCAAACGGTTATTTAGTAAAAATTGAATTTTTACCGTTGATTGACCTATAGATAAAAACTCAGCCCAGTTCCCGATGACCTAGAAAGTTCAAATTTGGCATGCAGATAGGTATGCTTAGGAAAATATCTGAAAACCAAAGAAAGTAAAAATAGAGGAAATATATATTTTTTTAATAGTAGATTGCTTGAACCGTTACAAGCGGCTTTGAAACTTGCATTATATGTATACAGTCAAAATAGAAAGGATGTCGTCATACAAAAAACTTGACATACGCGTCAAACGACATAAAATAAATAAATTTGAAATATCTCTGACACAAAAATTAATGATATCCTCTACCAAAAACACAAATGTGAAGCCAAGTTCAATAATAAGAATACATTTTTGTTGTGGACTTTGTCGAAACAAGTATTGAAATCTAAATGAGCGCAAAGTTCTACAAAGACTTGACTTTGTTAGTTTTTACTAAAAGCAAAAATTAAAGACTAAGCTAGTAATCATTTAGATCTCAGAGATTCGCCATGAGTGTTTGTTAGAAGCATAACTCGAAAAATAGTGACAACACAATATCGAGTACTTTATAGTCTATTATTTAAATTAAATCTTGGTTTTTAAAAAGATTTTTCACTTTTCATTTGATTTTGGTACGTAATCCCAGCGTCTAGTAGTTAGTTGCCTAACTACGGACGTACTGAAACAGTGAAACCAGATACAGTCATAATTCGTTGTACCTATGTATAATGAAATGAGTATTCAATTGACATCCTGGGAATAATGAGCCGACCTACCAGATAGGTCGACAATTATTATTATTATTATTATTCCGTGATATCGCGAGGTCACGTGACAAATCTTTCATGTTATCGGCTGTAGGGTTACGCAATGTTATTTATGTCTGAGAATGAACCACACACTTGTTTTACGAATAAGTACGGTCGGCTAAGGAAACGGTCGGTATCGTTAGACAAGAAGGTTATTTTTTTTCTTGTGGTTTTATTGACAGGGTGATCCGGAAATATCCTTTTAAGGCGAAGTTTACTGTTCCTGTAGACCCTATTGTCTCCATTTCAGAAGGTGTCAATGGCCAAGAACGAAAAAATGGCCTCCCCATACGAACTCTGTCAGTTGATTGTGCTTTTTGTTAGAAAATGTCGTTTTTTTATTCAGGGCATTGATAGCTGTTGCAATGGACTCATTACGATCTACAGAAACAGTAGACTTCGGCTTAACCCATTAGTACTTCTGTACTTGGAGACTGACAATTCATTTTAAACTGTATTACTTGATAATAAAAGTTAAAAACAATTAAAGAGTAAGTATTCATCTAGGCGTAAATGGGATAAAATGGTATTTGCAGATACACGAAGTGGCAACAAAACTTATAATTTTTTTGGGTCGATTACAGTGAAGACACGACGAAACACGTCCACCTTTACTTTTTTTGAGCACGTCAATCCACTAAAAAGCTTCATTT
Source organism: Conopomorpha cramerella (assembly GCA_012932125.1). Classification (NCBI taxonomy): domain Eukaryota; kingdom Metazoa; phylum Arthropoda; class Insecta; order Lepidoptera; family Gracillariidae; genus Conopomorpha; species Conopomorpha cramerella. The sequence goes on from SJJU01072586.1 coordinate 29,104, forward strand.
TATAACGTAGATGAGCACAGAGAAAGGACTTTGGAAAAGCGTCAAATTCGTAAACGAAGTGAATCAGGAAATCATCAAGTACGCATATAAAGTACAAATAACATGTTAATTATGTACGTATGTAACAATACTTGCAATGTTACATAGTAATACCTATAACTACATTGAAGGACGATGCCGCCGTCGTTCAACGGAAGAAAACCAATTTCCTAAATAATAGTAAGAAATACACTTTAAAACCAGTTGGATGGGAAGACTTTAATAGGTACGAAGCAGACGTGAAATGACCAAAGTGACCTCATAAGTCTGGCTAGTGCAAATATGGTTCGGGGCTGGACGATTTTTGTTTTCATTTTTGTATGTTTGATGTTTTATTTTCTTAATTTTGTTCGAAAACTTCATGGTATCTCACCTAATACCAGTTCCCTGTTAAATAACACTTATAACGTATTATAAGAATTAATAGAGGAGGCACTAAAGCGCTTATTCTGAAACTCCCTTCACAGATTTCCTCACGTGACGTCTTACCCGAGAATTGCTGATCAGTTTCAGAAATCGGTTTATCTGAAAGTTTGAAAACTATCTGTTCTGCACCCTCAGGGATTATGAGTTTATGCCAATTCGTATGTTTTTTAACATTCTGCAAATACGTTAACTTCTAGGATCTTTCCAACAGTTCAAATACATATCGTGGAAGCCATCTTAATCTTTTAATTCATCAATCTTAATTAATTAATAAATAACTCTCAATTCTTGACTTTTCGCAAACCAGCTGTCATCAAATAAACAATTATTATTTCGCAAAAAATATAATGACGACTTATTGCATAGGACTTTTATATTATTTTTAATGTTGAATTTAGGATTTAGAATTATGTTTAAGCTTGTTTCCGATATAAATCTGTATATAATATTTCAAAATTGTCATGAAATAAATGTTCAAATAGAACATGTCCAACAACTTCCATATTCCACTAAGTTATTTAAGACAGAGTCTGTAATCCAATCCAAAAAATTTTATTCATATTCTGAGTGTTTCAAGTTATTCCGATGAGGTCCGGATACTGCAAATATGCGTCAATGGTCAGAGTGTATTTTCCCATTCGTTTCTAATGCGCTTAATACTTTTAAGGTAGATCACCGTCTTTTTTAAAAAGAAAGAGTAGTTTTACCCTGGAGAATTTATAATGTATGTTTTTCTGTGGTAGAGCCCCCCCTCCCTGTATAACTTGTTATACACACGGCCTATAGTAATATCACGCCAAGGCGTCATGGGTTATGTGATGGACTATACTCTAATCTAGACTAATCACTGGTTAGCAACTAGTGCCCTAGATACGATGCGGTAGTAACATGCTTATGTTAAATGTAAGTATCGAAGAAGGCAAATAACTTAAATTCCAGTAAAATGGAAATATGTAGGTTATAATTATTTTGTGTGAAATGGGCGACATCGACAACATTGCGTATAATTTGTAAGGTATTACATCTATACTTCTGTAAGATAGAAAGTTACATTACTACCCGTATACATCAGTTTACCTAGAGACAAAAGTACAACAGGCGAATTTAGTTTTACATTTGCGCCAATAGATGGCGCTGTCCAGACATTTGTATGGGGCGCGAGTTATTGTACCAATTTCTAAATGGCGCTATCGAAGTTTTGAATGCCGTTGACATTATAAGGAGCTGAAACGCGAATG